>VDFB02071328.1:0-21511 GCA_007258455.2 Sequoia sempervirens | reverse complement strand
TACCCACAAGCAAATTAAATTCACTCCAAAAGCTGTATGCAAAAACCACTTTCAGCTGTGACTGTATCAGCAACTTCAAAACTGGAAATTTCATCAAAATCTTCAACTATTGAGCTCAATCTGTTAGTCTGATTTGAGAAGCAGCAAATGACCAACTAGGTGTTGTATTTCAAACACGAAATTGGATTGGAACTAGGAGGTAAGCATCCCTCGAAGTATTAAACAAGTTGTCATTTCAACAGCATATCATTAACATAAAAATATTGGATAATCAGCTCTTCAAACAGCAGCAATATATAAGCTTTAGTTGGCAAATTAAGCAACAAGAACTCTTCAAATTCCAAGAAGTTGAATCACTTCAACTTCCAAAAGGGACTTTCACCTTTTTTCCTTTTACTTTTGAAATAATATAATATCATCTAACTTCCCTTTAGGCATCCATTTTAGACAGTAATGACAATAAAGCATTTATTAAATAATTAAATGCTCACTTGACCCCTTTGTCCCTTCTTTAAAACAACTTGAAGTCAGCAAGCCTAGGCATGGGGTACAACTTCAAGACATGAAAATTGACTAAGTCTGAAACTCAGTCCAAGGAGATAACCAAATACAATGCCCAAGCTGTAACTGATGAATTGCTAAAAATAGCAAACTGACAAATGCCAAACTGAACCAAGTTGATGATGATGCTTCTGCCCAAAATGAACTTACTAAAAATAGCAAATGCCAAAAATAGTAAGTTAACTTCAAAACCATCAGAAAAGCCAAACTAACACTCTAACCTAAAATGATTGAATTGCTGCTAGATAGATATTGCCAAAAGATAGACTTGCTAAAAATAGCAAACTGCTATAAATAGTAAGTCTGCACAACATCCTCTGAATGCCAACTGAGCAGTATCTGAAAGAGGAAACCCTAGTTTTATACTTCAGCTTAGCCTACGGATTTCCGGAAATAGGCTAAATCCAAAAGAAGAGGGTATGGCCAAAATGGGGACATTACAGTCCGCCCTTCCCAAAATTGCTTGTCCTCAAGCAATGCCACAACACTCCAACCTGATCCCACCAAACATATAGGATCCCGGGGTCCCATGTCCATCTCTGAAAAACCCCACCATGCTGATGCTGCTCTACTCTGATCATACAAATGAAATCATTGCACCATAACTGCACTAACCAACCCTGCAACCTCAAAGTGATAACATGCCTGAAATTCAAGTCGAACAACATGGAAGGAATTGAATCAAAATCTAGTAGCGTCTCATGCTCAATAAACTCTGAGGAATTACCATCTGTAATGTCAATGTCAATCACCATTCTGAGAACACTGAAGAATAATTTAAGCAACTCAAAAATATTCTCATCAACATAACTCCTCAAAGTAACAAACCGAGTCACAACAGCAAGTGTGTGTCCATCATAGCTAATTGCAAAGGAAAAAACAACTCTTTGCAAAGTCATAGCAGCTGCATCCTCAAAACTCCACAAGGATGTATAATACCCCCTTTGAATAATGCTGACATATTCAAGAATTTTTCTAAAAATTTCCACCAATCTCGCCCCCATAGTATCAAAAAATTGAACCAAATCAAGCAAAGGTTCACTGCCCCTAACACTAGTGCTAGAGATTGAACAAAGATGATCACTGAAAAATAATTTGAACACCATCCAAAACTGATCCAAATCACTATGAAACATCATTTTCCACCTTTGGGACCAAAAACCATCATTGATAAGAGATTGTGAAGAGAAAAAATAAGTATACCAGCTGCCCATGACATCTGAAGTAAACCAATTAAAGTATGATTTTAGAAAAATCAGCATACAAAGAGTAGAACAACTATTCTGACACTGGAAATCAGCGTCCATAATATCACAACTGTTCCTGCCCAAGGCTGGAAACATCCCCTCAAGAGACTCCAACCCATCATTAAGCCATCTTTTGTTTGAAGTATCTTTCCAATCCACCAATAGATGAACCAAAGGAATCATCAAATGATTGGTAAAGATGGGGGCAGCATCAAAGATTCTGAGAATTGAATCCTTATCTCTCCAAAGATCCTTTTTTCTACTTGCAACAATCTCCATCAAGCCATGTTGAGAATTCCAAGCATGAATTCCCAACTGCAAATAATCTCCAACACATTGGGAAGAATTCCCAACATATCTCCAAGAGCCATAGTGAAAGTCTCGAGCACACAAACCCATGTAATCAGCTGCAACCATCAATGCAAAGTTTGAACCTTTCATGACCAGCATTTTAGAATAATCACTCATCAACAATGCACAATCTAGAAACCAAAGGGGCAAGTCTGAAAGTTCTCCCACAATTTGATGCATATTTCCGAGACCTGACCAAATCAACCATCTTAAGATAGGCGGTACTCTTCCCTTGGTCAATGCTGAGTGAAGACCAGCAAGTTCAAGTTTGGACATCATTAAATGCTCATTTAATAACCATCCCAAGAGAGTGATGCCTGACATATAGCTTGGATCCACCAACATTATCTTATACTTAACCATGAAATCATGCATGTCAAAAACATAAAACCTCTTATCAATGTCATCCATGTAGAAATTGTCAATCACCTTATGATTTAACAAATTATGTGAAGATGGTGGATTATTGTACACAATCATAGAAAAAATATTTCCTTCATCCCTTTCGTTGGTGTTTTCATAGAATTCATGCACATCTTCTGCAACTTGAGGATACCCATCATTAGTTGCTAATTCGTAGAATGTACCGTGATGAATATCACACACATTACCAATCATCACATCAAGCTCATGGCTGCAAGCTACCCCTTCTTGAGGCAAGTTCTCTTCCCAACTCAAGAGTTCACACTCTTGATTTACCTTCCAATTACCATCATCTTCATGAATCTCCTTAAAATTAAGCAAGGTTTCATCATTATGGAGTTCATTAATACCTTCAACTATTTGCTTGATCTCCATAATCCTTGTATCAGCTTCTTGTCCTTCAAGTGTGGCTGCAATAAGAGTTTGATTTTCTCCCTTGCATAAAGAGTGATGAGCTAAGGAAAGATCAAGACAAAGCCTATCAACCTCATTCTCCTTCTCTTGATAGGCATCATAGGTTTCCTCTGCAAACTTAATAGCATGATCCCTATCTGAGAGCAAGTGCAAATAATTTGACTTTATGGATTCAAATGCTTCTTTGATGGTTCGCACCTTAGAAAGAGTGTCTCCACCCTTAACTCCATTCTGTCTCTCTTCAAATTGCAGCTCCCAGTAAAGTTCTTCAATACAATTGTGTGTGCTATCAAATCTTGATAACTCCTTAACAATTTTCTCTTTTGTAACCAATAAGTTATCCTTCAAAACTTGCAGCTCTTTAGGCCCATGTTCATAATCAGCAAAGAAGCTTTGCTCATCAAACATCATCTTTTCTGATTTATTTTCTTTGACTTGATTCTCAAAATCAGCCTCCTTTCTAATCTTATCATTGCATAACTCCTGAATCGAAGGCTTGTCGACAACTTCTTCAAACAAATTAGTACCTCTATCTTGACCTTTCAAGTTCTCATACTCTTCTTGTGCGTAATTCTGAAAGGCATCCAAACCATTTGCTGATTTTAAAACATTCTTCTCTTCAACATAAGAAATCACGTTCTCATTAGCCATTGTTGCAACTTCTCCTCCAAAGATCACTTCATTACTTGCATTGCAAACTGATTTTTGAACTTCATCAGGATCAAAGGGGAATTTATCCCACTCCTGTTCTTTATCATACCTTGGTGACATTGCACCCGGATCCCAAATGTGAAAGGTTTGATTGTAATGATCAATAGGAAAGAGATCATCATGCTCCTCTTGAACTATTGACTCTTTGAATGAGTCACTCCTCAACCCACTTGAACTGAAATCTTCATCTATAACTTGCTCCACAGATGTAGTTTGATAATCAAACCCACTACCACCCAAGTCACTAGCATTATATCGGATTAAAGAATCATCAAAGCTGGTTGCTTTGAATATTTTGTCATTCTTTTCTTCAATGAAATTATCTTGAGTAGATGTGTTGCTGATTTTATCATTAGTGCCCACATACATACCAAACAAGTCTTCTTGGACACTTGTCAATAATTCTTCATATGGAATTGGCTCAGCATAAAGTAGAGAATTATCCTTCACTAAATCTTCAACAAGAGGAGATAACAACACATCGGAATCACCATCAACAACCTCACTTTCGTAATGGTCATAAGCTGGTTCAAAGACACCATTAGTATTTGCTTCATCTTGCTCTTCTTCAACGTACTTATCCCACACAACTGTTCCACCAGCATCTTTTGAGAAGCCATTTGTCTGAAGATCTTCATTGGTTGAATCCTTATTAGGACTCAAGACTGCTGTAATGATCTTCTTACCATAACAATCTTCATTATTTCCCATCCCATGCAAGTCTAGGGATGTATTTTGGGACTCTAACTTAATCTCCTCATTTGCCAAGGTATCTTCATCAAGCCCACTTTCATTTTGAACCAAAATGTGCACCTTGCTTGTGTCTTCTTCAACACTAATTGACTGATTTTTCTTTTCAATTTGCTTACTTGTGGGCTACAAACCACAAACAGATCCTTTTGCCTCTTCCTTCCTTGATTCTTCAACCATGGAAAGTTTTGCTTCTCTTTTAATTTTATTCTTGATGTAATTGACCACACCAACTTTTTCAGGATACCTAATCAACACACAATTCAAGTAGCAGTCAAAAGAAACATCATTCTTGAACTCATCTGACATACTCTGATATTCTGCACTGAATATGGAAGCATCATGTTCACATTCCCTCCTGAAGTCTTCGACAAATCTGTTGATGTCCATTGTGGCAACACTAATTTTTGGTTCTTCCCAACAGGATGGCAGGAACTTCTGCTCTGATACCACTGAAATATTCCCCTTAATTTTTTCCCCAAAATTAGACACACAAATCAGCAACCAAACACTAATTAGCGTTAGCTCCAAATGCAAATCAGCATGTAAAGTAACTCTAACCAAGAATGTTCACCAAGATCCCAATGTGGCGAGGTGATAGCATATGGTCAGAGGATCATTAGGAATAAACTGAACTGAAATTACAATTCATTTGCTGATGCAGGCATCCACAAGCAGTGGGAATACTCCACTTATTTAGTGGGTGAGATTATTACATTATTAAGGCGGCAAGCCAGCCATTAAATCCACTCTTCCACTTATTAACGTGGGGGGAATACTGTCCACACAACCACTTATAATGTGGGGGGAAATTACAAACAAGATATATGTTTATTCTAAAACTCAACCACTCAATTGTGGGAGTATAAAATAGATATAAAATTGCAGCAAGTAAAGGAAGAGCTGTTAGTACTACTAACTAGCTTTACAAAGAATAAGAACAGCTGCAAATAGAATAGATAATCTTCCAAAAACATTAAACAGTTAGAGTATCACTTCCTCTAACATTTACAATGATATAAGATGAAGAATTGAAGCTCAAAACCAGCATTATATCAAAAACTAACAAGTCTGATATAAAAATCTGCAATCTGGAAATGTCTATCAGCAAACAACAAACTCATAAAAATGATCACAACTCCTTCTAAATACCTCCGAATAAGCTGGAATGTTTTGCAAAGACCTTCTAGGAGGATGGAGCCCAAACTCAAACTACAAAACTGCATCAAAACTCAAGATATTATTCTTGCACGAATCCCAAAGCACTCATGAGATGGTACGGCCCTGTAAAGGGGCGATTTCTCTTGGAAAAATCAGAAACTTGGAATTAAAATCTGAAAACCTCCAAATATGGTCGCCACTATCATAGAAATGCAATGATCAAATACCCATAACCAAAATAAATTCATACCAAAAGCTGTATGCAAAAACCACCTTCAGCTATGACTGTATCAACAACTTCAAAACTGGAAATTTCATCAAAATCTTCAGATATTGAGCTCAATCTGCTAGTCTGATTTAAGAAGCAGCAAATGACCAACTAGGTAGTTGTATTTCAAACACGAATTGGATTTGGAACTAGAGGTGCTACATCCCTCGGCGCATTAAACAAGTTGTCACGGACAAAGATATCATCATTAACATAAAATATTGATGAATTCCAGCTCTTCAGAAGCAGCAATATATATAAGCTTTAGTTGGCAAACAGCAACAAGAACTCTTCAAATTCCAAGAAGTCAATCATCGTCTCCAAAAGGGACGCCAACCTTTTTTTCCTTTTACTTTTTGAAATAATAAAATATAATTCAACTTCCCCTTTAGGCATCCATTTCATATTGCAACAATAAAGCATTTATTAAATAATTAAATGCTCACTTGACCCCTTTATGTCCCCTTCTTTAAAACAACTTAAAGTCATCAAGCCTAGGCGTGGTGTACAACTTCAAGACATGAAAATTGACTAAGTCTGAAACTCAGTCCAAGGAGATAACCAAATACAATGCCCAAGTCGCGAATCATGAATTGCTAAAAATAAAATAGCAACCGACAAATGCCGACCAACTAAGTTGACATGATAAGCTTCGGCCAAAATGAACTTACTAAAACTGTGAAAATGCCAAAAAAATAGGTTAACTTCAAAACCATCGAAGCTAAACTCTAACACCGAACTCCAAAGGATTGAATTGCCGCTAGATAGATATCGCTTAAAAGATAGATTCTGGTTAAAAATAGCAAACCGCTATAAATAGTAAGTCTGCAAAACATCCTCTGAATGCCAACTGAGTAGTATCTAAAAGAGGAAACCCCAGTTTTTTTCTTCTTCTTAGCCTATGGATTTCTGCAAATAGGCTAAATCCAAAAAAAGAGCGTATGGCCAAAATAGGGACATTGGCACGACCGGGGAGAAGATTAAGGCTATCTTGGATTGGCCTCCTCCAAAGAACCTCACTCATTTGAAGGGTTTTTTGGGACTTTGTGGTTTTTATAGGAGGTTTGTGAAGGGATATTCTCAAATGGTTTCTCCTCTTATAGATCTTACCAAGAAGGGGGCATTTGCATGGTCAAAAAAAACACAAGTGGTCTTTGATAGATTCAAACAACTCATGAGTTCATGTCCTGTTTTGGCCATACCCGACTTCTCCAAGCCATTTGAGTTGCAAAGCGATGCTTCAAGGGAAGGAATTGGTGCTATCCTAATGCAAGACAAGCATCCTATTGTCTTTGAGAGTAGAAAATTGAGAGGTGTAGAGAGAACATACTCAATCTGTAACAAAGAGATGCTTGCTATCATGCATGCTTTGGCCAAATTTAGGTAGTATTTGGTGGGAAGCAAATTCATTGTGAAGACTGATCACAACAGTCTCAAACACTTCATGTATCAGAAGGATCTAAATGAAAGGCAACAAAAGTGGGTGAGTAAGCTCCAAGCTTACGATTTTGACATTGAGTATGTCAAGGGGAATAATAACATTGTGGCTGATGCCTTGTTTAGAAGGCCACACTTGAGCTCTTTGGTTGAAATCATTGCTGATTGGAAAGAGTAGATTATTGCAAAGTACGCCAAAAATCAGTTTGCTACTAGTTTAGTTGATGGCACTTTGCATGATGAGAGGTACAAGTTGGTTGATGATTTGATATAGTATAAGGGTAGAATCTTCTTGGTACCTAAATCTAAGCTCAAAATGAAGATTTTACAATCATTTCATGACATTCCCTTGGCTGGTCATCAAGAGTATTTCAAGACATATAGGAAGATTCGTGAGAGGTTCTCATGGAAAGGGCTCAAGGATGAGGTCCTTCGCTATGTTAACATGTCTAATCTACCAACAAAACAAAAATGAGCACAATTTTCCAGCTGGTTTGTTGCAGCCCTTACCTATTCCCAATTAGAAATGGAAAGTATCTCAATGGACTTCATCACTGGGTTGCCTAAGGTGCAAGGGAGAGATTGTATATATGTTGTTGTGGATAGATTGACGAAGTTTTCTCATTTCTTCACCATTACCAGCTCATTTACAACAGTTTAGGTTGCTGATTTGTTCTTCACAGAGGTGTTCATATTGCATGGACTGCCCAAGAACATTGTAAGTGATAGGAACAACAAGTTCCTAAGTATTTTTTGGCAGGAAGTTTTCGGATTGAGTGTTATAGTGCTCACTCCAAGCACTAGTTATTACCCACAGATGGATGGGCAGACAAAGATTGTGAACAAGTGATTGGAGGGCTATCTCAGGAATTATGTTTTAGGACAACAAAAGGCTTGAGTGAGATGGCTTCATTTGGGAGAGTATTGCTATAACTCTTCATACCACATGTCCATCAAGATGTCCCCTTTCATGACTCTGTACGGGTATGAGGCTCCTAGCTTCATTGATTTGATATTTGGTGATAGTAGAGCCCCTCAACCGAGGGATATGTTGTAGCAGAGTCGGGACATTTTGAGATCTTTGAAGGATAATCTTCATCATACACATAATCGACAAAAGATTTATGCTGATCAACAACATATAGAGCGCACTTTCGAGGTTGGGGACATGGTCTATTTGAGACTCCAACCTTATAGATAGTCCACTCTTAAGAAGAGTGGAGCAGAGAAACTTAAGCCACGTTTCTATGGGCCTTTTAGGAACACTAGGAGAATTGGGGAAGTGGCTTACGAGTTGGAGCTATCAGCGAGTAGCAAGGTGCATAATGTCTTTCACATGTCACGCCTCAAGAAGGCACTTGGACACAATGTTAATATTTCTTCTGATTTGCCTCCATTGGATGAGAAGGGACAACTGGTTTTGGTTCTAGAGGCAGTCATAGATTTCAGGGAGCGCTCTTTGAGGACTATCAAAGAGTATTTGGTGAAGTGAAAGAATTTACTAGTTGAGGATGCTACTTGGGAGGATGAGTAGATTTTGCAGCATCCAAACTTGTGATTGCTTGAGGACAAACAATCTTGGGGAGGGAGGACTATAATGTCCCCTTCTTAGCACTAGTCCTTTTTGGCGATCGTTAGCCTATTTCGAAGGCCCGTAAATAGGCTAGTCAGAGGCAAAATTAGGTTTCCTATTTTCTGAGGTAGCCTTTTTGAGTTTTATGAATGTGAGCTTGCCAAGATGTCTTCCTCGGCCTCGTGATAGCTTTAGTGGGTGTCACATTTACTTTGGATCAGCAATCATTTCCAGACTTACTATTTTAGTAAGTTATGATGGCTAAATTAGAATGTGCCTCAAATCCAAGGTTTGGGGTTACTATTTTTAGTAGTATGCTATTTCTTTTACAAAGGTGGTTTGGCAACATTTCAACACCTGCCATTATTTTTATGAGGTTTCTCCCAATTTCCTTTTGGAGTCAAAAAAGGAAAGTTGATAACATAAGTTTATAATATTTGATATTTCTAATGTGCTTTTTGGTCCCCATGCCTAGGCTCATCGACTTAAGTTGTTTTTAAGTTATGGTCTCTCTTTTGGACGTCCAAGTTGGATAAATTATTGCTTTTTATAAAGTTGAAATTGCTAGGTCATGTTGGTTGCCCAAGGTCTTGGTCAAAGATGGACTTAATAGATTATTATATTTCTCCTCATGAGGGCGTCCCTTTTTGGAGGGAATTGGAGATTTGAATTTCTGGGGATTGAAGCTTATAAATAGAACCCTTTCTCCCTCTCATTTGGTATCCATTTTTCTATCATAAGAAAGTGTTGCCGAAATTGGTTCAGACTCTCGCGTCGAGGTTGAGACGCCTCCTAGTTCTTCTTTAGTTTCGAGTTTGAGAGACAACTGCGAGCTGATCAATGGTTGCTTCTTCTCTTAGTGGTTGTAGATTGAGCTTCATTGGTGATGGCTTCTTTTGTGTTTTCACTTTGGTGTCGCTTTGATTTTTTCTAGTGACTTTTTTGGGTGTGTTCATTTGCTGTTTGGAGTTTTTGGAGTGTTATTTCAGTCCAATCGTGATACCCATGTTAATGCTTGTACCGCTTTGGACTTGACAAAATTTTGTGGGTATTGGTCACGTTCCTTTGCTTTGAGCCTTTGCCGAATCTTAATTTTTAAAGGAGTATTTGATTTTTGATGCTGGTCGCCCTCCTCAAGGGGTTGTACGTCGTTGTCTTGGGTGCATTCGGAAACGTGCCATCCATTTGCAGACTATTTTGTGGCGGCTTGCTATTGGGAGTTGGATGTTTAGCTTCTTTGCTTCATTTGTCACTAATTTGATGTCATTCAGAGTTGTGGTTGAGGAGTTACAAGCATTTGAGGTTGCTGGTTGGAGTTCATTCATGTTGTATTTCCATATCAGACTGCTGCTCCTTCATATCAAACCTGGTAATTTCAGTATTTCATCATAATATTTTGATGCCTAGTCATTGTAATATCATTGAGATGGTTTCCTAATGCTTGGGCTTTTTGGTTTGGTTCTCTCATATTGTATTGAATCTAACGCCATATTGTAACACTGATTTAGTAGTACTAATCATCTTTCTCTTTCAGTATTTTGTATTTCACTCCCACTGAATAAGTGGTTGAGTTTTTTTTTACTTTCTATTGCCCACCGAAAAGTGGAAGTGGTTGGCTATGCCGCCAAGTGCTTTGCTTTCATTTACTTTCTATTAGCTTGCTGAAAAGTGGAAGAGGCTGGCTTGGCGCCTAGTATTTACATTTTCTCTATTGGCTGGCTTGCCGCCAATAACTCTTGTACTTCCAACATTTTCAATATTTTAATTAGATCTGCTTACATCGTATGCTCTCACCTTGCCCACTCTGGGATCTGGGTGATCAAAAAGTGAAGGGTTACTTCTAGTTTGCTTATGCTAATGCTAATGGGTGAAGTTTATGTGAAAAGTTTGGGAAAAAACTAAGGGGGTTATTTCATTTTATAACCTATACAAAAATGAGGTCATTTAGGTGCATTTGAGGCAACTTGTTGCACTTTTTTGTGTGAATGGCTTGAAATGTGCTCAACTTTTTGTGTGAATGGCTTGAAATGTGCTCGATTTGTTCTCACACCTTGAAGTGCTACATTGCTCAAACAAAATGCAAATGGCAAGGGTTAAGAGATTTAGGTGTTTTTGCATTAGAATATTCCCACCACAAATTTGCAAGGACGACATATATGACTTTGTAAGTAACTTAGTAAACTTAATGTAAACTAAATTTAAACATATTAAACTGAATTAATTTGTTTTTTTAGCTCGCTGTAGAGTCATTCTTTTTTGAATGCATAGAGGTGATGAAAATAAGCCCCCCTTATGGCTTTGTAAATGCGCAATTCGTCCATAATTATATCTCGAAGGCTTTCATTACTGATTATACTCTCTTTGCATTTGTTGAGGCCATTCATAACCTCCTCATTAACCTTGAGGGAATTGAAGAAGAAAAACTTTGGATTCAAGTAATGGGCAGCAACATGAATGTGTTAGTGAAGTTGTTGGTTCCACCATCGATCAATAATATGATCCAAATAGTTTTGTATATTCTTTTCTTTGACCCATAGAAACTTTGGATGGCCTCCTTGGCCTTGTCAATGGTTTCATACAGATAGCCCATTGAATTCTTCTCCCCATACACCAATTGTAGAACCCTAACCAAAGGTTTTGACACAAAAAACAAAATATTGCAGAAAATAAAAATCATTGATTTTGAATGATAATTAAAAAAAGTAAATGATAATCAGAAAAACTACTTATGGAATAACAATTTGATTATTTTGTAAGTTTGAAAAAATTAAGATTAAAGTTACCTTGAGGATCTCATCCATGCTCTTGGTAAATAGATAATAAAGAAAATGCTGTTAACAACCCTTTTCCCTTTAAATTTCCTCAAGGAAGGAGACCATACTCACATAAAGCTCACAAGTATTTGTAATTCGATTTTTGTCTAAGATCGGACGACGACTTTGCTTGTGGGCAAAGTTATGGCTAAGCTAGTAGAAATAGGTTCACTTCTAGTGGAAAGTTTGAGTTGTGAAAGTGTTGTTATCTAATGCCATGTTTGAAGCAAAGCAAATACATGACAATTGCATAAAGTTTTTTTTCCTATATGCATTGATGTTGTATGTGTGTACGATATCATATAAAGGCTATGACAGGAAGTAGAGTTTGGTGATTAGGCTGTCAGAGGATGCATACACTTGATTTGCCGATGTGCCTTGGAGAGGTACAACCGATTGTAATGGTGGTTCTGTAAGGCTGTATATGTAGACTTGTAACAAATTGTATTTTGTATATTGAGTTGGAAATCCCCTTTGCCTAAACTATCTATAGAGCTTGTACTTAGGCTTTGATACCACTGAAGTTCCTTAGCCAAATGTACACGGCATTTTATTTTATTTGCAACTCTGGCAGATTTGGTTACTTGGGCATTCCATCAAACAGTTCATATGCTCACTAGTTAATAGTTTCTGACTGTAGTGTTTTATGATATTCTTTGGAGTACGCTATCAACATTTAAACATCTATATGTTTAACTTGATATCGATTAACTCATGACAGTAATGTGGAAGATAAATTTGTAACAAATATTGATGGAAAATATTAAATAATATATGATAGTCTTCTGTAATTAAAGTACAGATTACAGGAATATCTCATGCACTATCTGACCTGACAAACAACAGAGGAGCGTTCTGTAATGATGGCTTCCTTTTATTTTTGGCTCCAGCGATCGATAGTAAAGCATCCAGATGTTATTATCGGTTCTCCTATGAATGTCACCTGCCTTTGAAATCATACAACGACCTTCATATATGTGACCACTTTATAGTAGGTACTATATATATATATACACCCCCTTTTTTTGATTGGCTATGTTGTTGCATTGGAGTCTCTGAGCCACGTAGGATTTGATTAAAGTTTCAAACTCCTTTTTAACCCCGTTGAATTGTATGGCCTGCCTAATATTTTAGGCTGCAATGATTCTTATTGGCAGCGGATTGTGCATATATCAGGTTTATGTGTTTAGGTTGATATAGTCAGCTTGGATTCTGCTGCTCACTCCTGAGTATGCCACGACCACTCCTGAGTTCCCTTTGTAAAATTGATATCGATTGATTTGTTCAAGGCTGCGCGGCCTTATAGACTCTGGCATTGGGTTTAAAATAAACTCTAGCTACTAACGTTGCCACCTCTTACCCATTTAATGAAACTCAAGCCCTACAGCTCCCTTAGGCTTAGTCGACTCTTTAATGAGCTCCAAACTGTATGATACTAGTGACTGAAGCAGAGTGACTAGAATAAAGATGCAATAATAAACAATGCAATATGCTTAACTACTCCATTGAGATTCTTCAAACCATTCAAACTCCAAAATTTGTCTTTAAAAAAGATTTCACAAATTTCAATAATCTTCCAAACTGATCAATGAAGCTCAGCGAATTCCGAAATGAATCCACTAATAGATGGTATTGGGTTTCCGTCCAATCCCCCTGAAAACCCAAGGGTTTCTGTCCTCAAACTTGCTGAACCTGCAAAACAAGCTCTACAAATTCTCCCCATATTTTTTTCCCAAAAGATGATAATAATCTTCTTTCATCACCTTTTATTTTTTAATTATATTTTGCCTTCTCTAAAGTTACTTATTTAATAATTTATCAATAAGCTATTATAAGTCACTTTAATAAAGTAAAACCAATAAATTAAATATTGTCATGTCCCCAATTTTGCGTGCAAAGTAACTTAAATGGAAAGGTTAAATAAATTAATTAAGTTACTTTTAAAAAAGAGAATTCTCAAATAAATTGAAATATTAAGTTTAAAAAAGAAAAGAATGAGAATTCCAACAGTCACTAGGAGTTACAAGGAGTACAATAAAAGAATTGAAGGAGTTCATTTCAGCAGGTGGGATTTGGTTTTGGTAACAGGATTTGGATGGATATTTTTCAGAACTTTGTGAGGACAGGATTCTCTTCTCACAGAGAATATCATCTCCGGAATTGAAAGATATTCCTTGGATGATTTGTTGATAGTCCTACTCAGGGGCTGTGCTGGTGTTATAGCAGACGAATTTCAATTGAAGTTTATGTCAGAGTGCTGAATACAGATATACAATAATGGGTTTGATATTTGGAACGGTATTTTACATCCATATTGAAAATTAAGTCGGTGACTTTGATATAGCTGTCCCATTTCGGGAATAACTGATTTGTTCTTTATGATCGATTGTTTTTGAATGAGCTTTTGGCTATTGATTAATTTACCTTCCTCTAGCCATCACAATCAGGTTTGCATTTACAGAGAATAAAATATTGTGAAGTTTGGAATTAAAATATTAAGCCGTACATGAACAGCTGGCCGTACATCCTTGCCTAGGCCGTACTGGTGATTGGAGCAGTAAGGGAAATATGATGCATATTTTATTATGGGTATTTTGTGTTTGATATCAACCTGCCTGGGCGACCAGATTAGAGTCGTTTAATATTTTCTTGAAGTTGCTTGGTTTTTATTTGGTGAAGTCGTATCTTTCCAGCACCGTATGGCAGTCTACTTGCTGTTATTGCATTGTCTTGATTATGGGAACTTATTGTGCTTTCTGTGTCTATTGTGTGGCAATTAAGACCCCTAGGAAATCTTGTAAATGAAGATATAAAGAAGGAAACTGGTTTTTGAACATTTGTTATGCCTTTCTGACTAGTGCGGGATGATTGATACTGCTGCGTGAGTTTTCAAAAGGTAATTTCTGGTCCGAGGTTACAGCAAAGGAGTCGTCTAATTTCTAAGTGCACAGAGAATGATGTAGGCGAACTCTATAATAGACGTAGATGCTATTTGACATTCTAGGGAGGCATCGATTAAGTAATTTATATATTCATGGAGTTTCTTAAAAGGCCCATTTTGTCTCTTTCTCATATGCAAGGAATTCCAGTCAGAATTGAGTTGATAGCACGGGAATACCAAGCGATTATTGTTTGTATAGGAGAGTTGATGCTAATCCATAGCAGGAGAAGCCGCTTTGTCTGGGCTTGATTCTTTAATAGAATTCTATATAAATTTCTAGATGGTTTGAAGAGTCGCATCATTGTGATATTTGAAGTGATGGCCAAGACTCGTGGGAGTTGAATAATCCTTGGCGTTGCCAAACTCCTATCGGCCGCTTCATTATCGGGAGCTTCTTGTTTGTTTATTGTGTTTATGAATTAGACGCCAGAGTATCCTCTTTCTCGCCACATAGAGAATGGACGGGACTTTGCAAAAGAATATTTGAATTTACATTTGTTGATATCGGTTCCATGTGTCATTGGCGGAAGAAGTAAATTGAAGAGGAGTATTATTATTGAAGGAAAAAATAATAGGAAATCGGGCTAAGAAATGTCATCGGACTCATTCTATACCCAGTGCCATAGACGTATAGTTTGCATTGGTCTTCAAGAGAACCGTCATCTTACAGAGTATGCAATTAAATAATCAGCAGCACATGGTGTTGAGTTAGACATCGGGCAATTTATAAAAGTGCAAGATTCCTGATAGCTTCAGGCTTACTATCTAATCACCTTTTGAAGGAGCCGCTACATTATTCCAAGCATTGAAGGCGCTGCATATCCTCTATTCACTGCCATCCTTGCCCTTGGAATCGTATTACCAAACTACAGCAGCATAGACAAGGAGGATTGCGTTAAATATAAGATTTATAGTTGAAGGTATCATGTTGAGAGCAAAGGATTTATAGCATCTCAACGGCTGCATCTGTATGCATGAAGAGTCGTTTATCTCTCAGGTCTGTATCTTTCTTTAATTCTGTAAGTTGTATTTCCTGTGAGAAGGCAGTTTCCAACTGCAGCATTCAATAATATGAGGACAGAGGTTTTCAGATTGTATAATTTGTGGCTGATATTGAATGGTAATGTTTGAATATGGCTTAGTGGATAAAACCCTGTTGTGTATGTATGACATCAAATAGTTATCTATCTCTGGAAATAATCAGAAGATAAGCTCAGACTGCAGAGTATAATCTGTTTGACAAAATGCCTGAACACTAGAGTTGGTAGAAAATCGAAAAAAATTGTATGACAAACTAGGCTGCTCATTACAAATATAAATGTTCCAAAAGTGACTTAGGACAATTTAATCCTTAATTATTTAAATTACTCCCTTAATTTCTTCACCTTAGCTTATGGGAATAAAATAAGCTAGTGGACTCTGCTGGGTGATCACTCGGTAAAAGAGGACATTAAAGCTGTATATGTAGACTTGTAACAAATTGTATTTCGTATATTGAGTTGGAAACACCCTTTGCCTAAACTATGTATAGAGCTTGTAGTTATACATTGGCCATTGGCTAGGCCTGAAAATAGAAGGCTGATAGATGTCATCCACATAAGGTGTGTTTTACATGTGGATGAGTGGGTGACAGATGTATTTCGTATATTGAGTTGGAAACACCCTTTGCCTAAACTATGTATAGAGCTTGTAGTTATACATTGGCCATTGGCTAGGCCTGAAAATAGAAGGCTGATAGATGTCATCCACATAAGGTGTGTTTTACATGTGGATGAGTGGGTGACAGATGTTAGTTTCGTATGTTGTTAGTTGAATGGCTCTATCATGTGGCTGTGTGTGTTTTCACATGTTTGAAGTGTATGCTACTGAACTAGCTTGCTAAAGCAAACACCACTTATGTGCAAGTTGTCCATATTCTGGAACAATATTGTAGGATTTGTCTATGTTGTTGTCAAAGCTTTGAATGTAGACCCCTAAAGTTGTATGATGTGATGAAGAAGTGCATGTGCGATTGTCTTGCGTAGAATTTTGTGGCACTATTTTAACAAGTGCTTGCATGAATGTGCACAAAGCCATTTTGCTAGAAGGATCTTCATGTGCAATGTAACTTGATGTGAAATGTGTATGGGTGCATATTGCAACATGAGATGTGTTGAATTTGAGCCATTGGGCAGAAGTGCATGATGTGAGAAATTGGGGAGAAGTGTGTGACGTGTGTAATTGTGCACAAATCATCTACCCTTTCTTATAGAGCAATGGTGTCCATTGTGTTTGTTGTGCAACTGAAGAACTTAGCTAATGTAGATTTGAAACACCATTGGCCATGTTGAACCATTGTGTAGTTGTATCCACACTTCATTGTTTCCTATAGAGCAATGCCCTCATTATGCTGGGAACACTTGGAGGTACTAGTGCAAAAAGTGGGACTTGTGTCATTGGGGCTGTTAGTGTAGAAAGTGGGATTGCTTGTGCGTGGGGTATAACTTGATGATGCTTGTGCTTGCTGATGACTTGCAGATGTGAAGCTGAAAAGATTTTATGAAGCTCAATAGTTAGTGAAAATCCGAAGTTGTACTTGTACCTAGGAACCAATGTAAATTTATCTACAAAAATGTAAGGTGTCACTATTGTGGTAAGATGGGTCAGCCAAATAAAGATTGTAGGAAGAGAATATGACTTGAAAATAGTAAGCAAAATTCCAAGAGAAACAAAACTTGAGCGTGAAAATGATGAATATGACAGTTTTTTTTGAACATTAAAATGATATTATGTGGTATTTTTTTTTCTGGTTCCAGTAAGCATGTGATTGGCAGGAAGAATTGGTTTGTATCTTTTGTTGCGGGCAATACTCTAGATGAAAATGTGATTCTTAATCTGAAGTCTTGCTTTTGCACAAAAAATCATGCCTATATCTTATGCTTGGGATCTGTCTTTGTCGACTAGCATGAAATGGCACTGGAGGTGGAGTTAGTTTGGCCAAGTTGGATGCTCTTTTGTCTTTTAGCATGATTGTTCTTTCCATTGTGTGGGTGAGAGTTTGGCCATCACTTATTTAATCTTTTTTTTGGATGTGAGTGGTAATGCTAATATTTTTATAAGTACTTGGCTATGAGGCTAGATTGAGCATGGTAAGACATGGGATTTGAAATGCCATATTTTGGAGTTGCTAGTGATTGATTTTTTAAACAATTAAAAGAAAAGTTGGGTATAATTTATCATGACTTTATGGTTAAAATTCCACCTTCTCTACTCTTTATCTGATTCTCCCCAACATTTTTAGTTATTAGCATTGACATTTACTGTACCTTCTAACATTCTTGGTAATTAGAATTTAGCATTTACATTTACTGTATGAATAACCTTGCCACTGAAAAACAAATCCATTTTAAGATAAAAATTCTTTAAAGGAACCTTAAGATGATTGCATAAAATTAAATTAATAAATTGATGAAAGTTGTCTGATTCTATTAAAATCATTCCATACTTGTTAAAGCAACATCTAATTTTCGATATTGTTTCCTGTTATTGAAGTGATATCCTTGTCTAGTAGTATATTGAGGCTAATCTATATTTGAACTTTATATCATTTGATTACTATACAGGGTTGGAAAGTAAGTGGCTCTGATGTTACTTGGAGCATTTATATGAATGCATTGAAAAGAGCAGGGGCAAGATTACATGTAGGCCATTCATCTACCCATTTACTGGAGATGAACAAACAAACTTCAGTACCAGTTGCTGTTGTTGTCTCTGCTGCAATTCCAGAGGATAATGAGGAAATATCATTTGCACATACTTTGGGAATACAAATGTTAGTTTCCTTACTACACTTTGTTTTCAATGATACTTTGGTTATAAATATACAAACTTTAAGACTTATGGATTTCCGTATTTTCTATCTTTGCAAGTACCGAACTAGTAACAGATGATTGAAGATCAAACAATAACAAGTGATTGAAAAATATAATTCATATGGATGAACTATAAGCTGCATCTTAATTTACCACAAGGCTTTAAAAGAAACATTTAAGTAGATAATATTTCAACCGAAAGTACTGGGATATGTTATGTACAAGCATTGATGCCCATGTTTCTCGACTTTTTGATGATTTGCCTACACTTTGCCATTGATGATGTTTCTCTACTTTTTTTCTCCCTTGTGAACCTGTAATTATGCTTGTCCATATCAGATGCGAATATGCCTAAATGGGCTATTAATTCCCAAACAATAAAGAAGCAATATGTGCAGGTAGGAATACCTTCTAGCATCAATCTGGATACTAAATACAGAGACTGCTATATGGTGATATTTTAACCCAACTTGAAGTCTCTATGGTAAGATTAATTTACCTCTTCACTCTTTAATAATTGTATATTTCTTCAAACTGTAGAGGGGAACTTAAAAATTTTAAAGCCAATGTAAGATAATGACTTTAATATTCGAGAGATTGTTTGATTAAATTTTCCATTTTTGTGTGATTTTCCCTGAGTGTGTTTAAAGTATTCTAAATATAATTTCCACGAGTAGTCATTTCACTAATGACATTTTTTCCATGTTTGCTTGTAATAGTTCAAGGCAGTTGGAACCACTTAGTGCACAAGCACCTTTAAGAATTTGTTAGTAGAGGGAAGGAAGGGTGAATGTAATCCACTACTTTGGGCTTTTCACCCTCTAGCATGTTTTCCTATTGGCAAATCTTTTGGAACATTTAATGATTTATAGATCACCCTAGTCTCACAATGAGTACGAATGCAGGATTAACCCAAAAAAGCTTCGTGAGGGTAGTAAAGAGGAAGCATTGGCGATGGGAAGTATCAACTTCGTGAGTTTCCAAAAAATGAGTCTCTACATCGTGAGTACTCCAGGGTAGCTGTGATGGTGGCTTTGATTGATACAGGGCTACTCATAATTTTACAGGATGAGGCTTAGTGGCATGAAGAGGCCTTCAAACTCAAGACGCATGGTTCCGGAAGTTATGGTAGCTTGGATACCATTTACCCATTGCAATGGAAAATGTACCTCATTGAGTATACAGTTTGGAAATTATGGAAAGGTTAAGGGTAGCATTTCTGCAGTGGGTATAATTAGAGACATAGATATAGTCATGGGTATTCAGTGGCTACGCTCTTTGGGAGAGATCACACTAAATTTTCAGACCATGGAGCTGAAATTTAAATCTGAGGGTAAGAATGTGGTCTTGAAGAGTATGTCTAATGGAGGGCCACATGTGTTGTCTTTCAAGCGTATGGAAAGACTTTTTAGACATGACCAGGTAGAATGGGCAGCGGAGTGTATCATTATGCCTACAATCACTGAAAAGGTCAAGAGGACATATCCACCCGATGTACAGGAGCTTCTTACTAAAAGAAGCAAGGTGTTTGGTAGTATTCCTCTAGGTAGGCCTCCTAATAGAGGCATTGAGCATGTTATAGAGCTTGAGGAGGGAGCCAAGCCGGTAATTACCACTCCCTATCGTCATCCTAAGAGGCTCAAGGATGAGATAGAGAAAACCATACAGGAGATAATAGAGATGGGACACATTCGGCCTAGTAAGAGCCCATTTGCTTCTTTGATTGTCTTGGTGAAGAAGAAGGATGGGACTATGCGCATGTGTGTGGACTACAAGGCATTGAACAAAAAGACCATCAAAAATAGGTACCCCATTCCACGCATTGATGAGCTTATAGATGAGTTGCATGGAACGGTTTACTTCTCAAAGATTGATTTGAGATCGGGCTATAATCAAATTAGAGTGAGGGAGGAGGATGTGGAGAAGACTCCTTTTAGGTGTCACTTCAGGCACTTTGAGTTTCTTGGCAGGCCCTTTGGCTTGACAAATGCACCAACCACTTTCCAATCATGCATGAACAGGGTGTTTAGCAAGCAGCTCCGTAAGTATGTTCTTTTTTTTTTTTTATGGCATCCTTATCTACAGTAGATCATGGGAGGAACATTTAAAACACTTGGATGAGGTGCTTGGTATACTCGAGAGTGAATCACTCTTTGCTAAGAAATCAAAGTGTGAGTTTGGGATGACAAAGCTACTATACTTGGGTCATATCATTAGTGCAAATGGTGTGTGTGTAGATCCTGAGAAGATTAAGGCAATACTTGATTGGCCACCACCCACAAACTTGACACAGCTTAAGGGTTTTTTTGGTTTGTGTGGTTTCTATAGGAGGTTTGTTAAGGGGTTTTCACAGGTTGCAGCCCCACTTACAGATTTGACCAAAAAAGGGGCATTCTCTTGGTCTGAATCAGCACAAAAGGCTTTGATCAGTTTAAGGTTTTGATGAGTTCATGTCCAATGTTAGCTATTCCAGATTTTTCTAAACCTTTTGAGTTTGAGTGTGATGCATTAGGTGAAGGTATAGGGGCTGTCCTCATGCAGAACAAGCATCCCATCGATTTTGAGAGCAGAAAATTAAGGGGAGGTGAGAAAAATTATTCTATATATGATAAGGAGATGTTAGCCATCATGCACGCTTTGGCTAAATATAGACAATATCTCATTAGGGGCAGATTTATAGTAAAAATTGATCATAACAGCTTGAAATACTTTCTAAATCAGAAGGACTCGAGTGAGAGACAACAAAAATGGGTTAGCATTTTGACATTGAATATGTCAAGGGAAAACGTAATGTAGCCGCTGATGCACTCTCTAGGAGACCACATTTGTGCATATTTTTTGAGATTGCAGCAGATTGGAAGGAGAATATTCAAGCAGATTATGCCAAGAACAACTTCACAAACAGCATTTTGGATGGTACTTTGGATGATGATAAATATGTTGTGAGAGATGGATTGAACTTCTACAAGGAGAGAATTCTTTTGGTGCCTGAAACTAAGATGAAAGAGCA
>VDFB02071327.1:0-40545 GCA_007258455.2 Sequoia sempervirens | reverse complement strand
ACCCCTACACCGATGGCTCTCCCATCACAATAAACAAAATCTTGTAAATCATGGTACAAGGAGGATAGCATCAGAGACCCCCATGCAAAAAGTGTCCTATATAGCATCTGGTGCCACACCAAGCCCCACCCTGGGCTAAATCCTCTATTACGTCTATCTGGAGCCACCAAACTAGAAATGATGGTTGTGATGATCAATTTAAAGGTCGACACATGACCTCTATATGTATCCAAGTCAATATGAGATGTAACCAAGGTAATCTGACCCATCTCCATCACCTCAAGGCATGCATCGAACCCAACATCAGTATCATAAATCACGCGATCGCCATGAATTGACAAACATAGTATCTACCACACGTTCTCCAGAGTAACTATCACCTCACCTGGCTGAAGGTGGAAGGACGAGGTCTCATTGTGCCATCTCTCATACAGAGCTATCATCATCGCCAAATGTGTCCTAATCACGAGTGCATATGCAACGTACCATCGACCAATCTCTCCTAGGTGCTCCTGGTGCAACTCTGAAAGATCACCTAATCTCTCCAAAATAGTGGACCTATTCTCCCTTGACATCAATGGTGGGAAAACCTCTTGCATCCACGAAGCGCACGGTGTCAGGAAATCATCAAAATTGGAAGTTATTTGAAAATTTTGGCTCAAAAATCACAATAGCGTTGCTATATTCAAATTTCAAATAGCGACACCCAATGCATTTCAAATTTTAAATCAAAAAGTGTGTCGCTAGACAAGCTGGTGTCATGATTTAGCTTTTGGTCTACCCTAACCCTAATTTTTAAATTAGTAAGTGTGTCGCCAAACAAGCCTGCATCACCATTTATAATTAGGAACCCTAATTTTAAATTGAGAAAAGTGTCGCTATATAAATAAGTGTCACTATAAATGATTTGGGAGTCACCAATTTTAGTATGGGCATCACTGATTTTAGTTTGGGCATTGCTATATAGCGACGCCGCCAAAATCTAAATTCTAAAATGTAATAAATGCATCGAAAATTCAAATTTCAAATCAAGTTTCTAATCACATACTAGTGGTCCTATGCCTAGAAGCCATTGGAACTCTCAAACTCGATTGGAGATGTGCCTGGGAAGCTCTCAGCGCACCATTTTGTCGGAGGGTCAGAGTTCAAATCAAAAGAATTCCTTAAGGTGTGAATGCACAAATGAATTGAAAATGACCCTTGTTGGCATATTTAAGCTAGAAAATTAGGGATTTTTTGCCCTAATTTAACCTTAAAAGTGGGGTTTATTATCATTTTTCCAATCTGAACCTAATTTTGCATCATTTTTTGCATTTTTGGCATTATTCTTGCATCTCGAAGCCTTTATGGACCCTTGGGGCAACTTTTGAACCTTTATCAAGAAATCAACCCAAAATTCAAAATTTTTGCTTGATTTCTTAAGGGGGCAAGGAGTCAGCTTTATCCTTCAGTTGGGGCATCTAAAAAATCAGAATTTTTTTATTTTTTGATTTAAGCAGTAGTTTTGATATGAAAAGCATTATTATTTGAACCGAAGCAGCAAGTACCTCGCTTCAAAGAGGGGAAAAATGTAGACACTAAAAAAATGTCCTAATTGATATCATACATTTGAAATAGATTTACTAACATCATTTCCTCTTTAACCCATCCTCTTTTAGTTTAATTAATTTAATTAGCCTAGCCAATTAATTAATTACATCATTTTCATCTATTGGCCTAGTTAATTTAATCGGGTTAATTCATCTCTTTTCACACTACCATTTCATTTCATTAAATTAAATATATCAAAATATTTAATTTAATTCCCTAAGTCATCTCATTAATTAAATAACTTTGAGTTATTTAATTAAATATCATTTCCTCTCTCCCTTATTTATTAAATCATTAAATTTAATAAATCTCTTTAATTCTTCAAATCCCCTAATTGCATAAATTAAATCTTGTTTAATTAGCAATTAAACTAATTTTCCTCTAAGCAAAGGGAATATTCGTTGTCCCTCTTTTGCACAATTAAAACTTTGTTATAATTTGTAAATTACCTTTTTCCTCATCCAAAGGGAATATTCTCCTCCAATCAACTCACTTGGCTTCAAATTTGCAAGTTATCTTTTAACCTTTTGAACAAGTTACCTTTGACCTATGTGAGCAAGCTAAAAGTGTGTTTGTTTGAGGCAAGTGTGGGCCCTTGATTAAAACCCATCATGCATTCTCATCCATTGATGAGAATCCATGATCCATGTCTCTCATCCCTTTCATCTTGAACTATTGATTAAGCTTTTTGATCTCAACCTTTCATTCCTTATTTGCTCTCCTATAAATAGGTCACTATTTGGAGACAAATGGATCCAACTTTCAATTGCAAACTTATGTTATTAAATTCACCTGCATCCATACTCTCAATTTACTCACTTGTTAGCTTATTTTAGTTCATTTTCATTGCATAATAGCTTAGTATCCATTAATGGCTTCCATGCATCCATCTTAGCTTGTTTATAAATTAGGGTTTTTTATCTTTTAGCTTAGATTAGCTTAGAATTAGCTTAGAATTAGCTTAGATTAGCTTAGAAATAGCATAATTAGATCATTTGTAGCATTAAATCATGGTAACTTGGCTTGCATCATGTTCATTTTTACATAAAATAGGTTTTCACACATCAATCACAATGGTTTCATCGATTCTCTTCCATAGAACCAATTGAAATAGGCTCACTAATCATAGGATTGGGAAAGGGTCGTTATTTCACATCAACACGACACCAATTCCAAAACAGGATAAGTTTTAGATGGGCTAGGTTAGGAATTTAACTATTTTTGTGTAGTTTGTAGCTTTAATTTTCAATTAAATTCTTAGTTTAGATTTCCATTTCGAATGATCTTGTTTGTAGATGCAGGTATGTTTGGAAAATTTATGCTTCAATTCTTCATGAGTCAAGTGTAATCGACCCTCACCGACATTTTCCATGTCTCACACTTTGACACACCCTCACTAGGGTTTTCCATACTCACAGAAGAATGTCTGCCTCTAGGAAAAAGAGCTTGAGAACAACCTAAAGAAGAAGAGAACAACACCAAGCCCTAGAGGGCCAACACCCACCTCTGAGCAAGCACCTGAACAAAGAAACACCATCGAGGAAACACAACACAGAAGAAAGAAGGAAACTGAAACTACAAAATATAAAAATATACCCCCCCTTCGAGTGCACCAAAACCCCCACCCCACCAAGGAAAAGGTGTTGAAACCAATCTTCAAAGGCCTACTAACATGAATTGATAGGAGACAACATGCAATCACGACCTCATAGGCTACAAACTATCATGCCTGTGCAAGTATTCATGCCCATCACTCTCAACCAGAAATGTTAAATTCTCTAAGAAATTTGAACTTCAATTATATCTTGGATGGTATCAATTTAATATCCATATGAGAGTTTCATTTCTTTGGTCATTATATGAAGCTTTTGAAAAAATGAAAAAAATGAAAAAAAAAAATTGAGAAAAAATAAAAAATGAAATAAATAAAGCAATAAAGCAATAAATTCTAACAATGAAAACCTTCAAGCATTGTTAGACAACTACAATTTGAAAACCAGTTTTTGGCAAATTGTAGTTGAATAAAATTCTTAGTGGTGAAAATAGTTTTCACAACACCACTAAGAGGTAAGTAATTGAAAATTGGCTTGCCAACGGTCACTTGTCGTTATCAAAAAGAAAAAAAGAAAAAAAATAGAAAAGGGAAAAATTATTTGTATTCTTTCTATGGGGTACACTTTGTTGTAGGTGCACTTTATTGCTTTCATGGTTGTCTAAGTGACTCTAGCAATTCATGTTGCTCACTTGTGTAGATGTGCACTCTGATTTGTCATGGTCATCATAACTTTGATCACTTGTAGCATGAGTCACACATTCATTTGAGGTGTTAAGAAAAGTGAAGAAAAAATCAACTACCATCAATATGTTCCATAATGCTCCAGTTTGATGAAGATATTTCATGTGTGGTGTGGTTGCCATCCTTGTCCCAATTTTTGGTTCCTTCCTTGTTGGAGATTCATAGTTGCAGTTACATTGGCTACCAAATCTTGGTATTAATGGACATGCAAGTTGGTAAAACAATCAATTTTATTTTTCATTATTTTATCTTTTAACTTTATTGATATTTCTTATTATATTAATCATATTAAGCAGCATGTCATACCAACTCTTTCTTTTTTTCTCGAGGATGGTCAACCCTTTAAATTTGGGGAGGGGGAGTTCATCATCTTTATTACCTATCTTTTCACCCATCATTTCCTTTTTCTTATCCACTATTGTTATCAATAGTTTTGCACCCTACTGAATGCAATATTCAGCAAACTACTGAAACATGGAAACCTCTCTCAAATGTGGGTGATCTTATGTGAAAGAGGAATCTCCAGAGTGAGTTGGTTCTCCGAATGATGAATTATATCCTAAAATAGCTTTTGAGGAAAGGGATAAAGAATAACTAAATATAAAACCTATTTCTAAAAGATAATTCACCAAACTTATAAGGATCCAGACCTAATCACTCATAACAATTTCTCTATTGCAGTAATCCTCACAATCTCATTGGCACATATCACATTAATAATTTGCATGAAGATTTGGAAAGAAAACACAACATGCAACCTGAAACATGTAATTCCAAAACACCACCTATAACAGCAAGACATAAGAGGATTTCAATTTGAAAACACAAGTACATCCGATTGCTATTACAAAATTTGAGACAGAAAATGAGAAGGAGAAATCTACTGCTCTATTAAAACTGGAAGAGTATCAATCTGACCAAATCTGAGTACAATGTTCACAAGCTTAAAAAATGCATAAGAGCAAGAACTCTGATTTGAACTACTGAGAAAGGAGAGTTGATAGACTAAATCCATCAAGAAACTCCCAAGGAAACCCTAATCCGAGCTCAGAAAAAGCTCAAGGAAAAAAGGCCTCAAACAAACTCAAAAACTACTTTAAAGCAAAAAAAAGCACCAAGATTTTATGATTATAGTGTCAAGCCCCTAAAAATGGGAAAAATCTACTTTAAAAGTTCAAAAAACACCTTATCTCTCCAAGATAAGTCTAGAATCCGACCAAGAAGAAAGCTCAGTCAAAGATCTGCTAAAAATACCAAGAAAACATAAAGCAGTTTATAAAACACCGCTTTTATGCTTCTGCTTTACAAGATGCAGACTTTTTCAATTTCGTCTATTTTTGCAACTCAAAGATTAGAAATCTTTTGCAAAAATAAAACTACTTATTTCTCCAAAATATCATTTTGATTTTCTCAAAAAATTGAAAAAACATATTACATAATCACCCTTTTAACTCCATCATTGATTTCTCCAAAATCAATAAAAATAAAACCCTAAAAAATTCACCCTAAGTCATAGGGTATTCACAAATGCTATCTCATTGTCTTCACATAAAACAATAACATGACTTACACCTAAGTCTCAATTCATTTTTTCTAAGGCATAAGATAATTAGCTCAAACCCTAAAATCCCTAAACACAACCCTAGGCATAAGAAATTCGGCCTAACATAATCAATGATTTAAACTTAGGCTTAAAATAAATCACAAGGAATATGGGTTCGGCCACCATTTGACATTTGACATGTGCATTCGAATGAAATTCTGGAAAGTTCATTATGTTCGAATTAGGGATTTGAACAAAATAGGGTCAAACCCTAATTATCACCATTTCGCACCTGTGACTTGAGGAGAAGGAAATTTTGTCTGAGAGAAAACTGCCACCATGATGATGTTGGATTCGAACCCGTGTGCACATAAATCTTCCTCTGATCTTTAATTGACCGCATCTCCAGTGGGTAAGTCTTTTCTGAAGGCGAAATAACTTTTCACTTCATTATTTTGAGCCTCAAAAAGCCCTAAGGGTGCAGCCTGTGTGAGTTTGTTTCTGACTTTCACTTCTTTCTTTGACTTCTCATGCCATTATGAGCTTGAGCTCGACTTCTACAGTCCACTTCATAGAAGCTCGACTTGTGTTCTGACTTTTGCATTTTGTTCAAAGGTGAGCTTCAGTTAATGATTTTATAATCTGCTCATTTTAGCCTCAAAATCGTGGCTAATATATTGTAATGTCATCATTTACTATTCTCTTGTGCTCACAACTATCATTGTAACGCTCCATTCACCAGTTAGAGCTCGGCCATCACTTGGAAACTTGAATCCCTGCTTTGGAAAGCTAAAGAGGAAGCTAGGGTCGCGGCTTTAGACTTAACCAGAAATTCAAACTGGTAATTTCCTTTGCTTTGTAGAAACTCTAAAAGATCTCTTTATTTCATAAATTTTTTGGCCATGTACAGGCCGTGCCAAATGTGCACTGTAGAAAGCATTATTTCAAATTTTGGGTTCGACCCAGAACAAAAATTCTCCATTATATTAATTTAGCAACATTTTTGTTTGTGGGTATCACAGAAAGTTAAAAGAAACTGTATTTTACTCTTACTGCATTTCGACTATAATCTGGGAACCCGCATTTGTTGAATATCCTTGCCATTTTCTTTAGATTTCATGTGGGTATTTCTGTAGCTATTTTTTCTGCATTTGACACCAACCCTAGAAATGGGTATTCGAAATTTTTAAGGAAACTCCATTCTTCTGTAATTTGAGAATAAACCCACATGTGGGTATTTAAATTTAAAAAGAGAAATGCATTTTCTGTCTTTCTTGAGCTTGATTTAACACAAAAATTTTCATATTTGTAATTTACTGCTATTTTCATGAAAAACCCGTGTGGGTATCATAAATTATCAAACTTTTGTACTTTTTGAGAACGAACCCTCATGTGGGTGTTCGAAATTTTTGAAGACACATGCATTTTCTATATTCTAAAAGCATTCAAAGCTATGAAGTGACTGTTATTGTTCCATCCATATGGCTCGAGCTAGAGCTAACAATGAATACCCTACACTTCTGAAACAATATCATGGTTTTTTTGGAAACTTTTAAAGCAAAAGCATGTGTTTAAATTATGACAGAACTCGACCTTCCATACTTGTTTGAAATGATTATAAATCGTGTACATACTTTGAGTTTCTTTCAGAATCTAATATTGGCATTTGATGTTTACTTTCAGATTAAAACAGTGTTAATTATACTCTGCTTGTGAGCTCTTTTAAGCATTCAGACTCCTTTATTCTGCATTCTACATTTTTTAGACAATGAACCCATGCCTCCTCTTAGTAGCAAAAGACATCTTGAATGTTTATCTTTATTTCAATCTCATTAGCCTACTATACATTTTGAAAGAGAGCCACTTACTGCATCACTGTTGCCTGAGTAAAAAATGCCTAAGAACATGATGGAAAATAGGAACTTGTGTGTTTGTTTATACCCGTTTGACTCATATTCCCAGTTTTTATTTTGGCATTTTTGTACATCTCTTGATAGTTGTATGACACCCGAACTTGATTCATAATCATTTTCCCTTTCTGATAAGAGCAACTAACCTCTTGTTATAGCACTATCATTGACATGGATCTGTAAACTATTTTTAAAAGAACAACCAACATTCCCATTCTGAGAGTACTCTCCAGGCTCTAAGAATCTGAAAGATCTATCTTGAATGCACATTCTGGAACCGATATACATATGAAGCTCGAAACTGAAATTCCATTACAATCTCCTATTTCATTTTGTGTTCATCTTGTAGAAATAACAGGAACTCTACCTCGTTGTTCTGTCCAGATCATGACGAAGTAACCTGGAATTGATCAACATCATGCATATTTGTTGTAGTTAATTCATGGCTCGATCCATTACAAGTAATGTTTTTCTGACATCTGTAACTCATAGAAAACAAAATGAAAGAACAACACATTTGATTGTTGTCCTTGACTAATCATCGACACACGATCCCATTTGAGGCACCATCACAATAGACATGAATTCATTGTCTTCCTTGAAGCTCTTAATAACCAGTACTAAACTTTAACACAACAACCTTCATTTTCTTTATTTGAATTCTATAGAGGCTTTACCTTTTGTTCTTGGATCCTCTGTTATCCTTTTGAAAAGATCACTTTATTATTACCATTAATAAAGCAACATTTCTTCACTAGCCAACTCAGAACTAGAAATCTATTTAACACTCAAGTACACTGTCTGCATTTTTTTTCGTGAGCAACATGGTACTCTTCATGCATTTTTATATTTCACCGCACAAACTATTCTTAGAAACTATTCTCTTTGATGATGAAAAATAGAACAAATCATTAAGGCATATGTATTCCTGTTCGCTATCCAAAAGAGAAATAATAAATTGAAACTCACATGATATATGATTACAATCAGCACAGAAAAATGAAGTAATTCAGCAAATCTAATGCAAATGCACTCAATTAAATTCCTTAAGTGAACTAAACTCACTGTTCACCTCTAGCCTTCAGAAATAATGTTGATCATTATGAATGCACAGTTGGTTTCGTTACTTGATGGATAACTCTGTTTTACTCTTTCAGTTGTATTTCACTTTGTTTGATGTATACTTATGACATCTTTCAAAAACAGCCCATTTAATGAAGATGTCATTCTACCCTTGTGGTTTATATTTTACTCCACATGCTTGGTCTTCAATGCCCACTTCATGAATTTACCATACCGCACAAGGAAACAAACAAAGGTTAGCATAAAAAATAGAACATGTTGATTATGATGTTGATACTTCTCCTTTAGTTTACTTTTTTCAGTTGTATTTCATTTTTGATTGAATTTGATTGTTTCAATGCATTGCTAATAGTATATTGTATTATTGTAGGTGCATCATATGAGTTATGTCATAGTCGGAGCCACTGAAACCCTTCTTTTCCTCTTACAGGTCGACGAAATTCGAGACGATGAGGTGCACCATTCAACATCAAATGTCGATAACAGGCAATGATGACTATGTTGTTGCTTATATGTTCTCCTTTCTCATCTTCAATAGTGCATTGTGCTGTTAGAAATGTATTGGAACAGTTAGAGTTATATCCACGGCTTGTGTGGATCCTTGATTTCAGTTTTTGCTTTTTAGTTGAAAAGAAAAATGCATCTCATGCAATGTTTAATACTATTCTGATTGTGAAATCAAATGAAGCCTTGTAAAAATATGAGTTCTTTTCGAAATGAATAAAAGCATCTGAAATGCTATTTTGCACATGTACTCAATTCTGTCTTTCTTCAAAACTGCAACATCTGAATGGCACTCTACAAACTCATAACTTCAAAAATGCATAACTGTTACTCAAATGCACAAAGTAATGCAAAACATCATTTAAAAACAATCTGCAATTCCACTTATTGTTGAAAACAATCAGCCAACTCCTCCATTTGAGCTTAGGAAAAAAATATGTAACATTTTGGTGATTTCCGCTATATGCTTGCCTGCTAAGCATAGATCAGTGGCCTTTAAAACAATTCATTGGGCGCGGAGTCAAATCTGCCCCTTCTTGTGAACTCTAAAAAAAATGAACAACAACACTCCAAACAGCAGCAAGAAAATGAAACAAAACTGAAAGCAAACTAACAAGCCCTGGTGGCTAACAAAAGAATGCGCAGCAGCGCTTAGAGAAAGAAAACTACTGAAATGAAATGTGCGGAACACACTTATTTGCAAACTATTCTACCCTATGCTAACCAAGAAATGGGCACTCAAACAAAACCATTTACGTGTTTTGAAAAATAACCTCCTAATCAGCTGAGGATACTTCGAACGCTCACAAATTTGCAGTAAGAGATGAAAAATGAAGATACTCCCCACACATTATTGTGCTGCAACTTGTAAATAACAATCAAAGACGTAAATAACAATCCAATTTGCTCAAAATAAAAAGGTGGGATTTGCTGCCCCTCGATTGGCATCACGTCCTTAGGTGCACTGGAAATCTATTGAATCCTACCAACAACCCTAGCTAGATGTCTGATGGGGTAGCCTCTCGAAAGGGTGAAACCAGAACTTGCACCGTTGGCTCTTTGCTAGCTACAGTTATGTGCTATCTCCATCTCATCTCTCTGATGAAGATCATTTGAAAACATACCACCCAACTTCGTGCAAAACTCATCAATTATATTAGCGTACAAGCCCTCATGGGTCCCATTATTATCCTTTATATGTATAATAGTCCTTGAGGTGTACTCCTGACTACATTCTTGAAAACTTGGAAAAATATCAAGGACATTACCTTATACAACAGTGTCATGCTTATGTGCAGCTTGATCTCGTTTTATTCGAACTATTGCATCATGCTTATCGAGATTTTGATGTTCGATAGCCATGCTCTCCCCACTTCTTTGTGAACAGATTGACACCTTATCATTGACATCTTCATGGCTTTGCTGATCAAAACTTGATGGCTTTGTTATCTCGCATGCATTATCTTCATCATAACTAAAAAATAGAGGAAGCTCTTCAAATAAATTAGTCAAACCTTTAGTTTGGACACCCCCTTTTGTCTCCTAAAACTGCTGCTCCAAATTTTATCCATCAAAAGGTGAGCGTTTGGTAGCTAAATTTTAAACAAAATCCTCAAGATCATCCCAAAACGTGTCGTCCTCCCTCTCATTTTTAGTCTTTAGTGGAAGAGGACTATTTGTTACTTTTCTACAGCTCGTCGGAGGTATCAAAACATTAAAATTTTGAACCTCTTCATGCTTTTCTAGAGAAGGTATTGGTGTAATCTGAGGGGTGCTTACTTTGTTATCCACAAAGAATGGTAATCCATTGAATAAATCAAGCAAGACTTGAGAACTATCACTTGTTCTTTGATCTAGAATACATTGTTCTTCAAAAAAGGTCTCCTCTACCTCCTACAGCAATGGCTCATGATGCTCTGGGCCTTTTTTAACACTATCCCAACTGGAGACTTTCTTTGGTTCTACTGAAAAAATGGAACAATCAGCAGAAAATTCCTGCTTGGTATGTTGTTGATCCTCTAAAAAGTTGTCTCCATCCTCCACAAAACAAGGCAACTCATTAGTGAAAACATGAAAGGACTCATTGGTAGAAGACTTCTCTCGTTCAATATTTTGCTGTTGCAAGTGATATTCTTCCATAGCTATATGCAATAAGTTTACTCCAGCTTCTTCCATGGCAAAAGATGAGTCATTTTCCAAGACAATAGGTTTGTCCTCAATAGTGACGGGACAATCAGAATTCTTTCGCTAGGAAACTTGTGGGATTTTTGGAGTTTCATCGAGGAAAGGAGGTTGCTTCCTAATGGACTGGTCTTGAATGCTCACAGGTTCAGAAAGTTCTAACCTAGATTCTTGCAAAGGTGAAAAATCTCTAAAGCTAGGAATCTTGATTTTAGTCGGGTTAGGAGGCTCAATTTTCATAAAACTTGGAAACTTGAATTTATGAACCTCTTCTTGAATAGGATGTTCAGAATCGACAAGAGCTATTTGGGCTTCCAACTTTTGACATTGAGCAAGAAAAAGATTTGTCTGTGTGGCTACCTCTCTCTCTAAATTCTCCTCAAACTATGCTCTTTCAATCTCCAGCTCCTGATCGTGAAGATAGGCTTGATGAGCTAGCTCGTCCTGCTGCTCATTATACTCATACTGCTTCTTGATCTCTGCAAGCTGATTCATGTAATCAAGCAACATGCTTTTTATATTTTCCATCTCCTCCTATTGATCTATTTGACTCATTTTCCTTTCATAGTTCAGCCTTATTTCTCTGAAACTAAAGTCTTCGATCTCTTGGGACTAATTTTTAACATAGGAGGGCTGAGGTGAATAATGAGAAGGGGTGGGTGGGTGGCAACTATACTACACATGCTAGTTCTGAAAAGCCATGGAACTAGAATCAATAGCATGATTATGCGAATGTGGCTAATATGGAGATGGGTAAGCAGTATCTTCATGATATGACAGGTGATATGATGCATGCCTATGAAATATTCACATATTTTTTCATCTAAAGGCTAAAAATGAGAAAAAGTTAGAATCTCCAATAGCATACTAGCACTTGATCATTTTGAAACCAGAAAAGTCTTCTTGGAGTCGCCATGGTGTTTGATGACTATGCCTCCAAAGGCTAATAATTCTGAAGGGAACACCCGACCCTTCAGTATGTGTTCTTTTGTGCGTTGTTCACACTAGATCTGCTTGAAAATTAGAGAATGGAGTCGCCAGGTATATTGAAAAGGGCCTCCAAAAGGCTAAATAACTTCCTACATACACCAAATAGCAACCTTAAAGGTTTGAAACTTCTTTGAAATTGATTTGCAAAGTCCCACCGGGCGTGCCAAAAATTGTTATCAATAGTTTTGCACCCTGCTGAATGAAATATTCAGAAACTACCAAAACATGGAAACCTCTTTCAGATGTGGGTGATCTTACATGAAAGAGGAATCTCTAGAGTCAGTTGGTTCTTCGAATGATGAATTCTATTCTAAAACAGCTTATGAGGAAAGGGATGAAGAATAACTGAACATAAAACCTATTTCTAAAAGATGATTCACCAAACTTATAAGAATTCAGACCTAACCACTCATAACAACTTCTTTATTGCAGTAATCCTCACAATCTCATTGGCACATATCCCATCAGTGATTTGCATGAAGATCTGGAAAACAAATACAACATGCAACCTGAAACATGTAATTTGAAACACAACCTATAACAGCAAGACATAAAAGGATTCCAATTTGAAAACACAAGTATATCAGATTGCCATTACAAAATTTGAGACAGAAAATAAGAAGGAGAAAAATTGCTCTATTAAAACTGGAAGAGTGTCAATCTGACCAATATGAGTATCAAAAGGTTTTACAGCTCCTCCAAAATGAGTAAGGGAAAGAAACTCGATTTGAACTGCTGAGAATGGAGAGTTGAAAGACTAAATCTATCAAAAGAACTCTCAAGGAAACCCTAATCCGAGCTCATAAAAAGCTCAAGGAAAAAAGGCTTCAAACAAACTCAAAAACTGCTTAAAAGCAGAAAAAAGCACAATGCTTTTATGATGAACCTGTCAAGCCTCTAAAAATAGGCTAAATCTACTTTAAAAGCACAAAAAACACCTTATCTCTCCAAGACAAGTCTGAAATCCGACCAAGAAGAAAAGTCAGTCAAAGATCTGCTAAAAAATAGCAAGAAAACATAAAGCAACTTATAGAATATCGCTTTTATGCTTCTGCTTTACAAGATGCAGATTTTTACAATTTGCCTTATTTTTGCAATTCAAAGATTTGGAAATCTTTTGCAAAAAGAAAGAACTCCTTATTTCTCCAAGATATCATTCTGATTTTCTCAAAAATCATAAAAAACATATTACATAATCTTCCTTTTATCAAAACTTCTCATTGATTTCTTTAAAATCAATAAAACAAATAAAACCCTAAAATGATCATTAACCTTCAAGGAGAAGGAAAACCCTAAATGATATGATACATTATTGATTTTCCTTAAGCTAATCAAAACAAAATCTAGGGTAAGGCATTCTTCAACCCTTATTTTGTTAAGCCCCAAAATATAAGCCTTAAAGACTTAATATCAACCTAGACATATTGATTTCGGCCTCCCCCTAATATTAAACTTAGACTTTGAAAAACATAAGGCATAAACTTAAAATTTCAACCCCTCTTTGAATTTTGACATATGCTCAAAACTGAACATTCTGGATGATGATATTCGAATTAGGCATGAGGAAATAAGGTCAAACCCTAATTATCATTCATTTCACCCGTGACTTGAGAAGAAGGAAACTCTGTCTGAAAGAAATCTTCCGCCATGATGGTGTCGAATTCGAGCTCGTGTGCTTCAGTAACCCTCTTCATGCTTTAGATAACTAAGTCTCCTCTAGTGGGTGAGCCTCCTTTTGTGGCAAAATAGCTTTTCTACTTCATTATTTTGAATATCAACAAGCCCTAAGGGCACGACCTATTCATTTCTGACTTTCTCTTACCTTGATTTCTCAATGCCATCATGAGTTCGAGCTCAAACTCTATTGTCCATTCTATGAAAGCTTCGACTTGTGCTCTGGCTCTTCTTTACTGTGCAGAGGTAAGCTTTATTTAATGGTTTATGTAATCTCTATTTTGGCCTTGAGGCCGTGGTGAACTCACTCTGATGTATTTATTCTGCATTTTTTGTGTGCTTCTCGTGCTCATTATTGTGTATCATTCTCACTATAAGAACTCGACCACTCTTCAAAACTCGAAATCATGCCTTGGGAAACTAAAGAGGAAGCTATGGCCGCAGCTTTAGACTCTATCAGAAATTTAAGCTGGTAATTTTCCTTTGTTACATTTGCTCTCCAGAGACTTAAGAAAATCTCTTCCTTGCTAATGAATTTCTGGCCATACTCAGGCCGCGCCAAATATGCAGTGTAGGAAGCATTTTTTGTAGATTTTGGGCTCGACCCAGAACAGAAAACTTACTATTATGTCTTTTAAAAAACATTTTTGTTTGTGGGCATCACAGAAAGTTGAATAAAGTTGTATTTTTCTTCTATTCAATTCCAAATTTCACATGGTTATCTTTGTAATTGATTTTTCTGACTTTGAAACTAACCCGAAAATGGGTGAAAAAACTTAAGGAAACTCCATTTTTTGTATTTTGAGGATAAACCCACATGTGGGTATTTGAAATTTTGAAAGAGAACTGCATTTTCTTCTTTCCTGAGCTCGATCCAGCACAAAAATCTTCATATTTGTAGTCATACTGCTTTTCCCTGCTGTCTCTTTTGTGGCTATTATGAAAATCATATGAAAGTTGTATTCTTTTTACTCTGAGGCTCGAACCAATACAAAGATTTGCATATTTGTAATTATACTGTTGTTTAAAATAAAACCCATATGGGTATCATAGATTATCATGTTTACTGTATTTTAGAAACAAACCCACATGTGGGTAACTGTTGTTCATCCTTGTTTACCATTCAGAACTGAAAGTACCTGTAAGAGTTAACAAAAACTGTATACTTTCATCGAATTCAGTTTATGGCCTAGGCATAACTGACACCTCAAAAACTTCTTTTGGTAACAAAACTGTTTGCTCCTTCTTCAATACTCTGAAAAGATCACTTGCTTGACACTTATAACAAAAGAAACTCTGCTATGCAATATTTGCTTAAAATATAAAAGACCAGTAAATCAAATGAAATTGCAAATTCTGGCTTCTAAAGCATTGAATTTTGTTGTTACCTCCAGCATGGTTCTATACTCATTTGACTCATATACCCAGTTTTCCATTTTGGCATTCCTGTAACTTTCTTTGATAGTTGTATGACACTCGAACTTGATTCATAATTATTTTCCTCTTTTGATAAAAGCATCTGACCTCTTGTCACAGCACTGTCATTGACATGGATCTTGAGAGTGATTTGTATTTGTTCATTGAGAAGAAAAGGACCTCCATGCTTGCATTCTGCCTGTATTTTAATGTCTTTCTGACACTCCTTAACCTTATCATGGCAACTCCTACCTCCTATTCTTGAACTCCGTAGGGAAACCAAGTTGAATCATTGCAACATCATGACCACATGCTGCTCACCAGCTCATATGTATAGTTTAACAACTCAGAACTTATTTTGGAAAGAAAAAACTTACTCTTCCCTTGTTATCCTGGAATGATCCCTTTATCACTAAACCCATAATGTTGTATTTACTTACCAGCCGACTAGAGCTAGACACTCATTCATCAAATGCACTGTTTATATTTGTATTCCTGAGCAACATGGTACTCTTCATGCATTTTTATATTTCACTGTACCAAACTGCTCCTAAAATCTGTCCTCTTTGATGATGAAAAATAGAACAAAGCATTAAGGCATATGTATGCCTGTTCACTATCCGAAAGGATTTGATGGAATTGAAACTCTCATGACATAGGATCACAATCAGCACGGAAAAATGTAGTTATTCAGCAATTTTGATGTAGATATACTCAATTAAATTCTTTAAGTGAACTAAACTCACTGTTCACCTGTAGCCTTCAGAAAGCAACCCTGATTGTTATGAATGCACAGTTGGTTTCGTTACTTGATGGATTCTCTGTTTCACTCCTTCAGTTGTATTTCTTTTCATTTGATGTATATATAATGAAATATCTTTAAAATCAGCCCATTTAATAAATAGGGCAGCATCGGGCTCTACCCTTGTGGGAGCCCGTTTTACTCCACATGCTTGGTCTTCAAATAATGTTCAGCTTCATGACTTTACCTATACCTGCACAAGGAAACAAACAGTGTTAGCATAAAAAATAGAACATGTTGATTATGATGTTGATACTTCTCCTTCAGCTCACTTCTTTCATATTGCATTTGATTGATTGTTTCAATGCATTGCTAATAGTATGTTGTACTATTGTCGGTGCATCATATAGGTTACATCATAGTCGGAGCCACTAACCCTCTCTTTTCCTCTTATAGGTCGACGAAGCTCGAGATGACAGGTGCACCATTCAACATCAAGCGTCGATAAATCAGGCAATGATGACTATGTTGCCACTTATGTGTTTTCCTTTCGCATCTTCAGTAGTGCAACATTATTAGAGATGTATTGTCACAGTCATAGTCACATCCATGGCTTGTGTGGATCTTTGATTTCAATTTTGCTTTTTTGATTGAAAAGAAAATGCATTTCATGTAATATTGTAACACTATTATGTTTGTGAAATCAAATGGAGCCTTGTAAAATATGAGTTTTTCTACGGAATAAATGAAAGCATCTGAAATGCTATTTTGCTCAAGTACTCAATTTTATATTTCTTTACATCCTACAGCATCTGAAAGCCACTCTGAAACTCTATTTCTTCTTTTAAATGTATAACTATTTCTCAAGGAATAAAGCAATGCAAAACAACATTTGAACATGACATTGCAATTCCACTTAATGTTAAATAACAATCACCATCTCCTCCATTTGAGAGGTGAAAAATATGTAATAGAACAACCCACACCAATGTACCCTTATCGTTGCCTAACCCTATCATCCCTAATCCTATATTACTAGGCCATCCTAGTGGAAAGCAGTGCAATCTTATCAAGCAACTTTAGAATACTCCTACTAAGATATCATTGTGGGGTCTTATTCAAGCCTCCCCTCACTATCACAACATGATCCAAATAGCCTTACAACAAGTTCCTGTCTCTTCTAAGGTGCCACCAACAGATATAGAAGCAATGACCCAAGGCCTAAATACTGACATTGTTTTCCACCAAAGTGAGCTCCCCTATTTGGATGTACAAAAACAAAATGAATCTTTCATGATCATAGCGCAATACAAAACAAAAGGGATAAAGAGAACTCTTGTAGATACTAGTTTTGAACTTAATGTGTGTAGTGTGACCTTTCTGGATAGGCTTGGCATTGATTTCTCAACCATTCAACCTGATCCTTTCTCTATTAAGGGATTTGACAATGTCAAAAAGAAACTGCTAGGGGTAATCATTATGCCTCTTACCATTGGAGTGATCACCTTGAATACACCAGTCCATGTTATGCCTTGTGAAATTTCATGCAATGAAATTTGTGCCTTCCACTCTTCATTGCAAAATGAAATACATCTACAATAGCATAGTCCACACACTTGACGCTGATCTTGAACCTGATAGTGTCTTACAACTTGAGAAAAATAAAGATAATTACTTAAACACATCAACATCACCTACACAAGCGGAACCCATTCAACACAAAGACAAAAAACAACATAGTAAATAAGTCACGATGCTAGATGATTGGGATTCCTTTGATCTTGAAAATGACTTCATGGGTGAATACAAAATCATCCACAAAGATTCAAATAAGGGAAATAACAAAAAAAATTCAACACAAAATTCAAATGACCTTTTGAAAGCATCGACCTCAACCACTTTAGAAAAAAGACACAAACTACACAACAACCTTTGACGAACACAATAACGAACAACCACCCAATTCCAAAGAAATGCAAAAGCTTTATGGAAAAGGGTATGAGCTTATGAAGTAACTTGGCTATAGTGGAAAAGGATGTGGTGCTAACGAACAAGGTATCTACAACCCTATTGACCCTATCACACAACAAACAACTCATGATCTTGGCTATTGTCTTGTAATAGAGATCGCCAAACCTTCACTCAACATCAACAGTCTCACAAAACATACTCAATTTATTCTTAAGTAAACGCCTCGACACTAGTGTTCTTGAACATCATCCTTTACCAAACATGAAACAAACACCTACATCTTCGCTTAATGTCAATGTCATCTTGCAAGACACCAATGATTTGCATTCGATAGATTTTCCCTCCTATAAGAGTGAGGATAAAATCTTGCAATTTAGAGAAAATTGTGTAAGTATGACATCTACTACTAAGCAAGATGTTTCTTTGACACAAACCACAAGACCACCTTCTTCCATTGATCAAGAGGGTATCTTGTCGAGACTCCTCCAAGATCACTTGATCACCCTCCCTCCTAGAACTCAAAAAAAATGCTCTTATAAGACTTCATTCTACACCTATCATAGAGTTCATGGTCACTCCACTAATGAATTATGTCAGGCTTTGAGTCAAAAAATCCAACATCAATGGGGGCACCTAATTCCTCTAATTGATACCAATTTTCACTCTCTCCTACCTTTCATCAATCATTTCAGCTCACCTTTGTCCTGCACTTAATGGGGGCAAGGGGTTTAGCAAGCCTTGTCCTCGTATGTCACTTTTGGTTGCCTCCTTCGGCCACCTTTCATGAATACATAAGAGAAAGCTTGGGATGTGGATGAAATGCCTTAAGTTGGCTCGCATATGGCATACTTCTCTTTTTCATGATGTAGCTTATCAGAAACATATGACTTGGCATAGGGCTTTCCAAGTAAGCTCTCATGTCTCCTTCTTCTACTTTAAAGAAATTGCTCACAGTACTGTTGTTTGCAACCGCTTTAAAGTGGGGGCATACATCACCACTCACATTTCATTGTGTGATTTCTTTCTTCTTGCAATGCGTCCTTTTCTTGGTGGATTCATTGGGCTTGATTCCCTCCAAGAGTGTGATACTTCTTTTGACTTATCCTCTCTTTGAGACATTAAGCATGATGTTCCCTAAGATAAGACATTGCATGAACTAAGTAAAATCCCTTTGAACATTCCTTACACTATTTTTCATTAACAATGTCTATGAGTGTCAAGCATATAAAGTTTTTCTTACCTCATAGAGCTTGAAAATAAATTTCCTTTGTGGCACCTTATTAAAGTTATCGGGAGGTTTAACTTTGGCATGGTTGAATGGGAAGCCCATTTCCAGGCACAACTTTCCCCATAGCCACCTATGTGTTTGTGATTGCATACCAACTAGCATATGTTTCTCACCTTTTGGGCTTTCTCACCCGATGGACATCCAAGAGTTTCGTTGCCCTAGAGTGATTATGCATTCTTTTTTAGATAAACAACTTAGATCTAATCCACAACTAGTTGGAAAAAGGATCAAAGCTTGATCCACCTTTTCATTTTCATCTTTCTCTTTCTTCCCATTGCATGATTGGGTGTCTTGATGGTTTGACTTAAGATCTTGGATCTTGGGGGCTTGTAAACCTCCTTTGATCTTTGTCATTCTTTGTCATCTGCATCTGTACACTTGGATCTCTCTTGAATGTCTACTTTAGTGTGAGTTTGAAGCAAGTTCATCCTCTCACTAAAGTGGGGGCTAAATGTATCATAGAAAAAAGGCAACTTGATTGACTTGGGGAATAATTCATGATAAATTGGACTTAATGAGGCCTTGATTTGGTGTTGTGAGGTTTTTTTCACATCCACACTAGGTCTTGGACCCTTTCAAATGCATTTATCAATGTCTTGTAAAGGTGTTGTAAAGTTTTGTAAAGGACTTTCACGTTTTTCTAAACTTAATGAACCCATTTTCCCCTAATTCAACATTATAAAATGTGTTTAATAGCATTATCACATCAATTTAGAAGACTTGTAACTTAAACTTAATGTTAAACTAGTGTTGTAATGTGTCTTGCACATTCACATTGGCTCTTATGCTTTCCTAGGCTGCGTGGACCTCATTTTAGTATTGTAAAGTGTATTTAATCACACTTTCACATTGAATTCTATGTCCCAAGCCCTAACTTACCTTGACATCATCATTAATAGGCCCCTATTAACCCATATTCTGCATCTTGAGGCAACCTTTGATAAAATACCCGACAAAGTTGTAATATAAACCTTATTTTCTTATCTCCTAGCATCCTAACTGTCAAAATGGCCCCTATGGGACTCATTCACCATCCATGGAGAATTAGTCCCATCCAAGTGGGACCCATTCTCCATGGGTGGTGAATGAGTCCCATTTGGCTCATTTTTGACCTTTGAGCAGGAAAAATTGAAATTTAAGTTTATTATTTTCACATGTCGGCCTTAGGGATCTAATGTTTGAGCTAATAAGGTGATTTTCCTATAAAATCAACTCTCTAAACCCTAAATCACAACCATTTTTCATTATTCATCCATCATTCTTCCATCTCAAGTCAAGCAAGTTAGGGTTTTGTCATTTCAAGGAATTAAGATATCAATTTTGAGAAATTCAAGGGAAGATTCTTCATGTTTTGTTGCAGACATTCAAGTTCAATCATCATGGTAAGGTAATCAGCTCCATTATTGCATGTTTCATTATATTATTTATCTATTTTGGTTTAATTACCTAAAAGGGGTTTGACCAAGGAAAACCCCCATTGCCTAACATCCAACATTTCTCTTTCTTGTCTTCAATGTTTGCATATTTAAGCATTTTAGAGGCTTGTAAATCATTGAAGATCAAGTTGCAAGGTTTTTCAAGTATTCCCTTCATTGATCAAGTCAAAATATCAACAAAGACTCACTTTTAGGTTTAGAAATCAGAGTTTCAGAAGCAGACAACTATAGAGAATCAAAGTGCAGACTGAAAGACCCAGATTCCACCTTTGAACATTCAAAAATTCAAAAGTGGACTCATTCACCATGGGTTGCGAATGAGTCCCACTTCCATGTCATTTTTTTGGTTTTCTCCATTTTTAGATACCCTTTTGTCTAAAATAGGTTCTGAAACAGTTTTCTAGAATTGAGACTGTTTCACCCAGACTAGCGAATGAGTCTCACCAGGCCTCAAAATCAGCATCAGCATCATTCTAGAAGCCATTTCCAATCTCCATCCATAGTCCAAGTGCACACTTTTAGTTTCATCAAGTTCTGTTGTAATTTGCATTCTTTTCTAGGTGTTTTTGCATTACACAATGTGTCTTCAAACAAGTTACATTTCTTCTATTTCACATACTTAATCAATCAATTTCATCATCTAGTTGCATTTATATCATTTCATTTAGTCTTAACAACATCACACAATCCTTTATTTGAGTGAACCACCTAGATTTTGGGCGTGGGATCTATCTCTTTTCATTAGGTGAAAGACCCTAATTGAGCAAAAGAGAGTCATAGCATTTCACACCCCTAAAAATCTATGGTTTAGGACCAAAGTTTGACATGATTTAAAATTCCATCCTTAATTCAAAAAAAAGGGGTTTGAATTATAATGGAGAACATACCTTGCCTAAAAAATCCCTAAGGGATCTTTGTTGACACCGTCCATTTAAAATGTATGTAGTACATGTCAAATTGAGTAGATTCTTAGTGACAAATTTTTTCCATCTAATTTTTGTGTGCATATTTTGTTTCCACACACACCAATTTAACCTAGTTAAATTGTTAAAATGATTTAATTTAATTTTTTCATTCAAATTCCAATGCATCCACTAATAATTGGCTTTGATTTATGGTTAAAAGCTAATTACTGAAATGAGGGACATCTATGTATCATCCACCAAAACCATGTTCTTCCATTCCTTTTAATTTTTAGTTTTCTAGATTATTTCATGATCTATCACAACTCTAAATCAGCTTAATGAAATTGTGCTATTTTTTATAATTATCATTTTTTTGATAAATAAATAATTTTATCTTATTTAGAAGATAAAAAATCCTAAATGAAATCTACTTTTGATAAGTTTCTAAAAAATGAGCCTTCCCCTCATGTCAAATATTCCTAAGAATCTTCCTTTAGATTTAATGCATCTAAAATATCATTAACCTAATAACTATGTGAAAATCCATTTTAAAATGGAAAATAAAAGAGTCATTTAATTATGTCTAGATGGATGATTTGAGAAGATTGATTATGACTAGTTACCCCTCAAATGTAATAAATATCCTGAGTATTTCCACTTTGATAAGGAATGCAAAAGATAATATAATGTGCCTCAAGAACCCCAAAGCTCGAAAAACATGGTCATCGCATTGAAAGAAAATAGACATGTTTAATAAAAAGAGAGAAAAAAAATTAGGGTATTATACAAGATTGGACTACTTTTATTTCAAACATGATTGAAATATCAAGATGAAATATTTAGTAACCTTTGATTAGTATGAAGGGTAGAAGATTAAAGGAGAAGTATACAAAAATCAAGTTGAAGATGGTTGGAGAGAGAAATAGAATAAGCTAGGATGAATAAAAAAATTGATTAAAAATTGTGATTCTTCCAAATCATGGGGTTGTGATCCCTCCTTAGTGTTGACAATGTCATGTGGATTCGTTAAAAATCCCATCCCACAATGCAAATTTTGGATTGGATGCTTCTTCCCTTAAGGAGAAGTATAAGGATGAAGATAGATGGATCGCCCTTTCCTAAAAAAATGATTTTCTTTTGGGTCTTGTCATGTGTGCCCAAAATAAGTTTTTTCTTTGGCTAAAGTGTTAAAGTATGTTAATTTTGAAAGTAATCCACTTTTAGAGTGAAGATGCATTCTTGAATATTTACACATATGAGGTATTACTCTATTAATTCAATAGTTCATCTTGTAAATTAACCAAACTTATATTCATAAACTTTAAAGATAACTTAATCAAGACTAAGTTTCCTAACAGTTAGATATTTTATTTTAATGTATGCAGTGAACAATTGGGCCTTCCTAGTACTTTGACGAAAGCATGGTTATTTATTTTGTATTTCACCATAAGTGTATGAGGTCTACTTCAAAATCCCAGTCAAATTCATTTTATTTCCTTAGACATTCCTTATTAGAGCCTTCTAAAATTCTAACACACAACCCAATATCCAAATAACAAGCTTTGTTATTAAATATCGACTAATTTTCAAATTACAATCACCTATATATATGAACATCTACCTCATTAAGATGTCAATAAAATATTGTTTATTATATATATAAAAAAACATTTATCTCATTAAAGTGTTTTTGATAAAGGAAAAAATGGGTTTTATAGGGACTTGAAACCACAAAGTTTATAGAAAATGGGAATAAGCATTAAATTCACTAGAGACAAAGAGCCTACAACAAAAGAATGCCCAAGAAACACAACAACCACCAACCCAAGGCCAGCAAGGGCCACCGAAAAAACCCAACCAAGAAAATCAGCAAGAAACCCCCAACTAACCTAAGAACTTAAGAGCTTCAGCAACCTTAGCTTCAAGATTATGCATTTCTTGAGTGCCCTTCTTCAGGACCTGAACCATTTGGGGTGTAGGAGGAGTCTTCCTCTTCATATTGGCTCTCACCTGCATATAAATACCTGCATCCTTAGTGTTGTTCTTATTCTTATCCACTACCAGATCCACAACCAGAGAACCCTGATGTGAATTCTCAAGTTTCTCAAACATTGCACTAATAATGATGGCATTATGTTTCACCATTCTATGATTATGCTCCATAATAGTTTTCATAGTATTTTTCATTTTACTTATTTCATCTTCCAGGCATTTGAATTTAACTTCATTATCCTCAACCTCCATTCTCATTCTATCCTCCTTCCTCCCGCACTCTGCAGTAATAAGGGAGCTAACTTTACCTTCCAAATCCTCTAGCTTGTCGTTGAAGGCTCTATTTCTGAGATTAAGGTCTTTAATTTCATGGAAGGCCCATTTCATTATTTTGAAGTAATCCACAACACCATTCTTGGAAATAGCCAGGATATCCCCAAGAAACTCACAGTCTGGTTTAAAATAGTGGTCCTCAGGGTTTAGGTCTCTAGGGAATTTTAGCCTATTATCTCTATCTGAAGCAGGGAAGGATGAGTAAGAGTTTTGGCTTGCATTAGGGGCCTCCAAAAAGTCCTCCTGGGAGTCCACAGAGTAAGAGACCAATTTATTAGCAGAGGACTCTTTTTGAGTGGGCTTGACATTTTGACCAGAGCGGCTGGGATTTTTAGCTTTTAGACCATAGAAGCAGGGGTTTTTGACAACACTAGGATTCTTGGGCATGGGATTATCCTATCAAGTTTTCTTACCATAATTTGGGGTCAGGGGACATTCAACATTTCATACAGGGTCAAGATCCTTACCATCCTCTGAAACACTATCCTCAATATCCTCATCATCTAAGGGTGAAGGCAGGATAGGGTTGGATAAGGCCGACAAATTGTGAAAGTGTTCATAAATAAGCCTAATAAGGCTAGTATGCATAATAGGGTACTTCTTAGGATCCTTCTTATGATCCTCCAGGCTATTGTTCATGGAACAGTACAAATAATAAGGTAAAGAAACCCTTACCTTGTGATGGAATTGGTTGAGCAAGGTGAAGTGGTAGCCATAAACCCTAGTGAATCTACCATCCAAAGTAATGTATTCCATGATGATTCCGAGCACCTTCCTCCAAAGCGATTTAATCGTATCCGCTTCAAAGTAGCTATTGGAGACTTTTATCAGCTTGTTATTTTCTTTTTCTTTCCTGGGGAATCTGATAACCACTTCATCAGAGAACCTTCTATCGTGAAAGAATTGCATTCCCTCAGTAGACATGCTAGTCACCTCTTTAATGAGGTTCTCGTCCACCTTGACCTGCCTACTAAACAGATTTATTTCCCCATTCTTCCAATTTTTCTCAAAGTACTTGGTAGCCTTCAAATCAGGCCCATGAAGCTTCTCAATGAACGGGAGCATCCCACCATGTTCAATTTTTTCCCAGACCTTCAAATTCCTCTTATGCATTTCGTAGGTTTTCGACTCCACCCTTTTCTTGTCTCCTCCCATTGTCACAAGCACCTCACTACTAGAGCAAAAAGTATGAAATGAAATGCCATAGCCAAACTAGAGAACCCACAAAATGTGTCACCTCTTACTACCAATTAAGAAATTAAAAGTGGCCCCATCAAATCTAATGATGTTGAATTACTTGGCCCTACTCACTTTCATCATCAAAATAAATTGTTGCTTTCCCATGCATGATATCATAATTAATTAAAGCCTTGACATCAGCACCAAGATCATTGAGGTTCTGCCACGTGACTAGCTCTAATTGTTTAACCCCTTCATTAGCAAAGAAATCAGCCACGATGTTGGCTTCCCTAAATGCATGAGTTATTTTAACTTTGTCAAAATTAGCTAAGAGGGACTTAGCCTCTTCTATCCAAATCTTGATAGACAATGATGGAGGGGACTTCCCTAGGAGGCAATCAATAATGTTTTTAGAGTCTCCTTCGAGCCATGAATATTTAATATTCCTGCTAACAGCCAAGTTTTTGAAAGAGAAAAAAATAGGTTTTATAAGGATCCGAAACCATGAGGTTTACAAAATAAAGAAAAATTCAGTAAAGACATCACAGTCGGAAAGGCTGTAAAAAAAAATAGTAAGCGACCACAACCATTAAAAAGGCCAGTGAAGGCCACATAACCAAAAAACTAGCCAAAAAGCCAGCAACAGCTAAATTTGTATCTTTAAAAGATCTACAGTCTCAGCTTCTAGCTCATTCATATCCTGAACCCCCCTCTTTAAGATCTAAACCATCTGTCTAGTGGGATGCGCTTTCTTTTTGAGATTGGCTCGGGTCCTTATAGAAAGGATCTAACAGCCAAGTTAATCACATGAAAGGCTCCAATAGCTTCAGCCACATGATTAGTTTGAGATCCAATGGGTGGGAATAGCCACCGCCGCTAAAAAATTACCATTAGAATCCCTAATCACACCTCCATTTCCAACCAACCTCAAGTTTCCCTTAGCTGCACCATCGAAATTAGCTTTAGACCATCCATACGGAGGAAAACTCCAACACACCCCTGTCTAGTCTTTTTTTGTAGGTTTAGAAGCCCCAGACACATCATTTTTAATCTTCCACTCCTTGGCTATTTTTAAATCATAAGGAGTGCAAACCACTGCCTCTTTTTTATTCTCTTGTTGAGGAATGATATTATAGTTTTCAACAATTAACCTTTAGGTTTTTTCAAATACATTGTTCTCCAACATTTCCTTGTCTCTAAAGAGTCTATTATTTCGTTCTTTCCACACACCCCATGCTATATAGGGGAAAGTGAAAGCCCATAATCTTCGAATAGAAGGATTCAAAGAGGGAACTTTCCATTGACAGAAGAAGTTTTCAATAGTATAAGGAAACACCCATGATATATTCCAAAGAGTCATAAACTTACCCCATATGGCGGCAGTAAACGGACAGTGGAGAAACAAGTGATTTGTAGACTCCGCCTCATTCTTACATAGATATCATCTCATTAAAGTGTTGATTACCATTAAATTATTATTAATTATACATTCAAAGATTTTACCTCACTAGAAATGAGTAATTCAAACTAAACTATAACATTTGTCATAATTATCAAGTGTTTTCTTTTTCAAGATAGATCACTAATATATGTGTTAAAAACATCATACCACACAAATAAAACACAATGGTACATCATCCATACATAATAGTCACTTAGATAAACTTGCAATATATAACTATGTAGATAATTAAATCTCAACTAATATTCAACTACTCATTATTGATTATTAACTACCCATTGAAAATTTTAATAAAACTATGATTAATATTATTCTTTATAAAGATATTTACTAATCAATATGTAAAAATATTGATTTATTATATTATAGTAATAAATTGTAACATTATTGCAGCAGCAATAAAAGTAAGCATTGGATGACTTCAAAATAGAAATATATTAAAATGACAAAATGTACACAAAGAATCCACTAGCTTAAAATCAGTTCGAAATTCATTCCAATAACACAAATAGAACATTAAAATATAGAATTGTCAACGACAAAATTGTTACAATTCATGATATTCCAAAATAGTAATGCAAAGTAACCATTTTTAAAATGGTTACACTTGTTTGATATGAATGAAATATATCATATGTGCAAAGTTTAATACCATCAGATACTAACACAGCAAGAGGGCTCATGTTAAACAAGCCTCGGGAGACTACTTAAAGGGGAAGATTTGTGAATCTCTTACAATGATGTTGGATAGTGTCGACCCCAAAATATGGTGCCAGCTTAATGGGAGTGCCGAAACTCCACACGTAACTTAAGGGGTCCTTCACCTTTCTATACACTTTATCTGATATTTCCTCCATCACTGTTGCTGTTGCCTCCACTGCTCTTTCCTCATCCGTCTCCATGTGCAATATTGTGGGTTTAGCAGCGACTTCACCCTGCAACAACATCATATGTGGTCTGCGTAAGATTTGTAATCATCCATTTCACAAATTAACCAATAAGAAGACACAAATCTATATCGTTTTTACGGTTGTGCCCCGGTGCATCTCCGAGGCTGGATAGCCGCTGCCGCTGGATAGCCAGTGCCGCCGCTTTTCCCGCTTTTGTGCTCTAATGACCTGATCCATTAAAAAATAAGCTTGTTTAATATAAAATGTCAAACAAAATATAGAATTTGAATCACATTTATTACAAGCTCACCTTTTGGCCTTCCACATCTTCGTAGATGGAGATGTGATCTCCAGCTTCCAGGCCATGTAAGTTAACAAACTTCTCTGAAATAAACCATTCAATTTTACAGTGTGGATTGAAATCAACTATCCCAAATCTTCAATTGTCAGTGTTTGTAAAGATGAACAAGAATAGCGGACTAGAGATGCAGAAATAAAACTTTTGTACGTACTTGTATTTTCTAGTACATACATTCTGCTCTTGTTGTTGTTCCAAAATCTGCATCAATAGAACAATGTTAGTGAGTAATGTGCATGATCCATTTACGTTGGTTCAGAGGCACAAGAAGTATTGTTTTGGAAGCATTCAATACTTGAATTGTAGATGCCAAATATCGGGCGTTTCAAAATCCTCCATTTTAATTATTATGCAGTCGTCATTTGAAAGCAGGTTTGCAAGGTTGTCTTCTGCTGCTTTCTGAAAATCAAAAATACTAATAGTTTAATTTGAAACCATGTTGAAAGGATGGAGAGTAAGCTCAAGAATACAAAGGATGGATTCGAGATTATAATAAAAGTGGGCAGCACAAAAAGAAACTGAACTGAGATGTGTATTGATTAAGAATTGGGTACCTTGGGAAGCACCATCCTTCCAAGCTTGCCCACGTCACTCTCTTGCAGTTCTTTCTGTAAGAGGACTCTTAAACTCCTGTTTAAGTTATCGACCTGCTTCAAGGAAATATGTTATCAAACAAGAAACCTTTCAAGATCGGAAAACTGTAAGAAGGAGAAGAGAAAAGCATACCTTGTTCAGGTTTGTGGAATGCTGAATCTTCTCTCTTCTCCTCTTCTTCTTGCTTTGATTGATGAGATCAGAGATGAAGTCTTTGGAGCTGAGCTCCTTGTAGCCTACATGCAAAGTCCCTTCAACAGGATTTATCCCCGCTTCAGGTGGATGCTCACTCTTTACCTTTGGGAGATCATGGGGTAATTCCTCCATGTCCTGGTACGCAGGCTTATCATTTAACAAGCCTTCCCAGCCATTTGGGAGGTCATGGAGTAATTCCTCCATGTCGCCGTTTGGGAGGTCATGGAGTAATTCCTCCATGTCTGGGTACGGCTTATCATTTAACAAGGCTTCCCAGCTGTCCACCTCAGGAATAATATCGGCAGAATTAACGCTGTCAGAATCAAAATCGGCAAAATAAACGCTGCCGGAATCAATATTAGCATCAGATGTGCCTGCAAAAAATGGTGCCTCCACAATATTTGACATTGTGATAAATGCCTTGGCTTTAAGACACTTTGGCTATCCAAGTTTCTAAAAAGCCTTACACCAAATCCTCCGCTGATGGTGCAAAAGTTTCTGCTTGGCCCTGGCCTGCGCTTTAACTTCTCCGTATCCCTTAAATAAAATCACCGTTTGAATGTACAATCTAACCCACCACCTAAACGTACAATCAACGGTAGATATACGATCTAACTTTACATCGACTGCAAGATTAAGATGGAGATCAAGATGAAGATATATTTTCCGACAAACAGTCCTAAAATTTATTGTAAATATCTAAATAGCCACCGCGTCAGTAAACCGACAGTGATCTTCTCTTCCTACACTCCATATACATTTCTAGAGTACGGCAGTGGAAGTTGCATGCCGTACAAATCCGACCCATCCCTTAAAATTATCTACGCAGAGTTAACTGTAGAAACCAGCGTAGGAATATAAGCCAGAGTTCCCTCACACCAGTTTGATGTACTTGAACTAGAAGAAATCTTCTTGTTGGGCTTCAGAAAGGATACCATTCGCTAATAGTTTGCAAATTTTTGGATTGTTTTTTTAATCACGTTAAACTATAGTTTGGGGAAGTTTGCAAAGTTCATCGTGAGAATAAAATAACAAGAGAAAACTGTAGTTTCGAATTCATCGTGAGAATAAAATAACAAGAGAAAACTGTAGTTTCGAAAGGAAGGGGAAGTTTGCAAAGTTTATGATTGCATTGCATGTTTAGTTGGAAAAAAAATGAAGAGGAAGTTTCTAAAATATAGAAGAGTTAATTGTGAGAGAAGATAGAATTTATAATAATATGAAGAAGAGTTAATTGATGATGGAAGGAAGAGTTACTAAACAGAAAATTGGTGTTAAGTGATGAGTGAAAATAGAAATTGGATCTCATTTAATTAGATATTATTTAATTAAATGGATATGGTGTTCACTAGAAAATAGTTATTATTTAATAAATAATAATAAATGATTATTAATTAATTAGGTGATAGATGATGAATGAAAATTATTAAATGATAAAATGATAATATGTGGTAAATGCTTCTAAATTAATGATGATTAATAAAAATTAATTGATTGATGATTGTTCAATTATTACGTCATGTATAAGGAAAGTGATGGGTGATAAAGGATTATTCAAGATGACAAAGGATATTTTTATTGCATTTTATCTAGGTTGATGTCAATCTCTAAGATTTTAAGTTAAAATCACATGTTTCAAGTGTGTTGTTTGATGATTTGGAAGCATATGTCTATGTTTGATGTTTGCTTGTGATTATTTATTTATGGTGTGGTGTGTTATAGATGGTATGGGATAAGGACCATGAAAAATGAAAATGAATGAAAGATACACACAAGCAAGTAAGCAATAATTCAAAAGGATACAAAGACGCGATCTTGCTCGTAGTCAAGTAGAAAATTAATTGATTGATGAATGTTCAATTATTACGTTGTTGATATGGGAAAGACACATCTCAGAAATAATATGAGGATTGGGAAAGGCATACCCTAATGATGATAATATGACTAAAGGATCAAGGTTTGCAACAAGATTGGGAACAAAACCAATGTATGTTTTGGATAACACATTAGATTGCAAAACAAGATTGTATAGATTAGAATTGTTACATTTGGAAGGAACAATCTTAGGGCTGGATGGGACTATGGAGGGATGTCAGATAAGTGGATTAATATGCTTGAACCAATGACAAGGGAAAACAAAGTCTAGTGATAGGTATGAAAGGATTAGGGATTTATTTGGTAGAGGATGGGAGACATGAGGATTATTGGATGGAGGATTTAGGATATGATCTCCAAAGACTATGTCATAGAGGAATACATTTTTTTCTCCAAGATATGGATTTGAATAGTGTTATGTAGACAATGCCATGGTATTTGATAGTATATGACTAAAGGATGGACATGTCAAAAGTTTTCCAAAGCATGATTTAATTTTGTGCCCCATTCCTTATCAAGATCAAGGTAAGTAGGGAAAATGGATGTAAACAACATGGATTAGATGTATGGATGAGATGTCATGAAAAAGGTATGAAATATGAGACAACTTTCCCCTAAGTGTATTGGTCCATATAGATATTTGGTCTTACTCATGATGCATGTTTTCCAAGTTTTCATCATGGTACTTATCTAAAGTTCCATAAGAATGGTTTCAATTATTGGAAAAAAAATTCTCTTTAATATAATTTTTTATTTATTTATTTATTTATTTATTTATATTTTCTAGATGGAATTGATGTTTTAGATGATCACTGATTGTTTTGAATCCTCTAGTAGTTTTGATTTAGATGTTGGTGTCATGATATGCCAATAGTGACCTCTATGGAGGAGTTGCCTTGTAAAGATCATGGCGCTTGCATATAACCCATTGATATCATTGTGATCCTTGTTGATAGTAGGGTTGGCCTTATCAAAATGCATACATCATGATAGAGTGCCATAACCCAATTGTTGCATATTTATCATAATATGGTAAATTGAATTATTGAAAAAATTCAATTAAATATTAAATGCAGATCTTGGAATATTCAAAAATTGAATGAAAGAAGTTGACTGATGTTGACCTTGTGAAATTTTGAAAATTATTTTATATGTTACCAAGAATTGAATGTTACTGATCAATTTGCAAGTGCAAGTGTGTGTAGTTGCAGGGTGATAGGTTGAAGGATGAGAACATGATTGAAGTAGGAATGTTTAGTTGGATCAAACGGTAAGCCAATTGGAATTTGGGTGCACACACCACAAATGGCATGATGACTTGCATTTGAATTAAATTGCATATATAAGAGAATGAAATTTCCTAACTTGAATTATCTCTATTATTGAAAATATTGGCTTGTAGATTAAATTTTTTCTACTCAAACTCTGTGCTTTGTAGAAAACAAATGAAAGTATTAAAAAAATGATTAAAAAGGATAAAAGATTTCATTATGTGAAAAATAAGTGAAAAGAAATTCTTTTACTTTGTTTATATGGATGCTCAAGATGAAATTAAAATTCCTTACTCAATTTTAAAAAAATATGAATGACATATGGAACTTATAAATTCTCCAAACAAACCATTTATATATGTGTGTGTGTGTGTAAAGAAATTTGAATACATACATATGTATATATATATATAATTGAAATAAAGAATGAGTATATAAATACCAATAGGTATATGTATATATATGAACATATATATATATATATATTTCAATTATATATATATATATACATATACATATATATGAATACATATTCATATTCTTATCAAAATTTAAATTGATAACTGATAGGATTCTAATATCAAACTATTGAAAATTAAATAAGATTATGGAGGATGTGGTCTGCCATGAAACTAATAGCAATATTCAAACAAGTAGTGATCGATGATAAGGCAATAATAACTTTTCCAGAGGCATTGAAAAAGAAGATGTTTCCATTTTGAATACACAGGTAGTGAGCAAAATTGCATAGCGAAGAAGTTGTTTGTTGGGAAGGAAAAAATAGAGAGAGAGCTCATGGGTGAGGGAAAAATCAAGAGAAAAAATCACACAAAGCTTGATTTCTGAGGTAATCTGATCACTTAAGAAAGAAAACACAATTTTCTTCTATCATTTTTCCTCATTGTTGAATGGCATTCTTCCATTTTTATATGTCAATTTCATCATTCAAAAAGTAAGTTCCATTCTTGATTAATATCCATGGCCTTGAGCTGAGTGGCATGGCGTTGACCATTGTTGGGTCACTCGACCTGCAATTGTATTATAAGAGCTTTATGTAGAAGCCTTGTGGCTAGCTCTCTGAGCTAAGTCGAGTCTTAGAGTATTAAGTTAAGACTGTTCTTAAGGTTGCACTCTCGTGCAAGCCCTTCGATGGCTAATCAAAATATCTATTCCTTTTCGGGTATGTGCAGGATCATCATGGAAAAAGTAGGCCCTTAAGTGGCAAAAAATTTAGAAAAATCAGAGTTAGGCATCTTGACGTAAAAAATTGAATAAGCTATCTATATTATTTCAAAAATATGTAAGAATAGAATTTGTAGCAAATTGAATGTAGTTTTTAAACTACTAGATTTTTTTCAATAATCTATTTGGTGAAAATTTGAAATTTCAATGCAGAGTACTTTAAATTTTAGGGAAAAATAAGTAGGTATCGTCCAACTCACCCTAACCATAATAAAATTATAATATTTCTATATAATATTTTAGATATAGTAGAGGACTCATGTCTTGATGTGATGCATTTTTTGTAATTTTTTCCAAGAAAATAATTAATTATGAATTTTTTATTAACTTTAAAAAATATAAAACTTGTATGTCTAACCACCTTAACTCAGTCAAAACTTATGAAATTCAATTTTTTTAAAAATTCTATAGTATGTGAAGCATAGAATGTGACGCATGTTTCAGATTCAAAAAATGTGATACCTTTTGAAAGCTATAGATGTTTTTCAATCACCTATCAATCAGGACTTTAGTCATAATTCAAATAGAAAATGAATAATAATTATTTATTATTTATTCAAAGTAAAGCATAATTTATATTGGTGGAAATTTGAGAATCTCCTTTAAAAACCCTTTTCTTTTCATCAATTTTGGGTAAAAAAAGTCGTTAGCCACATACCCTACACATACCCATCATATCGCCACTTTTTGGCCCATCATTATCCTGTGCATACCCTTTCACTGTATTTTATGATGAATAAACATTATTCTAGATCAATCAACAATCCCCAACCTTTTGTTTTATTTTAAAATGTTTTGTATCCACCTTATCGACTGGTCGAAGCTCAAAGAGCTTCAAAGGCTTGGCCATTATCTCTATCTGCATTCAAATGCTTAGCCTATGATGGCTGTTAGAATTTCTTTTGATATATTTTTTGAAGGATCGACTATGATCTTGGGGAGGGTAAGGGACCCCTTTGTATTTTTTATTTCCTTTGTATTTTATCTAATTCTTGTTATCAAATGGGATGATAAAAGAGAGGGGCTTTGTCAAATGTTTCTTAAGCCTTGCAAATGTATGTAGGTTGTTATTTAGTGAGAAACTAACCTCGTTCGATAAGAACGATGGCATGAATCCATGTTTGGGCTATAGACAAAGTCTGCATGTAGAATAAGCCCACATGGGAAATTTAAAATATATCATTGATGCTTAGAAAAGAGAAACATGACCATTTGGATTGGTTGACCCAGAGCAACCGTAGTCTATTGTTTCAGCCTAAAAGGCATGAGTATTGATTGAACTTGAAGTTTCTATGCTTTCTTTGACTAAAACAACATTTACTCATATTTATTTGACAAAACATTTCAAACATAGTTCTTTATAATATTATGTTGCTCATCAAATTTTTTAGTGATGCAAGTGAATAATAGACAATCTATACTTATGTATGAAACAATGCAATTTGATTTGATTATTTTCAGTACATTGTGTAAGAACCTATTATGTTTTAAACAGTGAACAAATACTTGTAAAGTGATCATTTCGCATGTAAATAGCTTTAGATCTACAAATAGAGTAAACTACACTATTTGACTTTAAATGTAACTATTTAGTTTGAAATAGTATTGTGTTGATGTAAACAATGGATATTCTTTTGCAAACAACTCAGTTTTGTTAAAAATTTACCTTTATAGCTGAAAACAACTTGCTTATAACTTTTTAGTAGAAAACATAACTTGTTCAATTCAAATAATGAATATACATACATGTGAATAGCATGCTTTATAATTGTTTAGTAGGAAGCGGTACTTGTTATCTTCAAACAATGAATGTACAAATGTAAACAACTTGCTTCACAACTATTTAGTAGGAAATTGTACTTGTTTTTCTTAAACAATGAATTTTCTTATGTAAACAACAATGTTAAGAGTATCACAGTTTTGAGAATGCAATAACAGTATGTGTGAAACTATTAGCATAGACTTGTTTAGATCATTTATTTTGACAAGAAATGTCAAGGGAATACTACTTTAAGATTGTAAATCCAAATTTTATAATTATTTCAAAATGTATGTACAAATTTTAAACATAAGTAGGCACATATATGTGTATGCACAGACTTTGTCTATGTACATACACATACTTGTGACATACCTTCTTTTGTTTTTAGTACATTTTTAAAAGGAAAATGATAAGTAAAAAATAGTCATAAGAATGAGATGATTGATTGTTGAATTACTCTATGAATCTTAAATTTGATTTTTGTTTAGAGTATAAATTAGTATTTTGTTCCTTCTTTTGAAGATATTTGTGAAAGAATATTTTAAATACTTGAATAGAACAGTGATACCTTAGTTGACTAGAGGACCTATAGGTAGATACTGCTAGAGGGTAGATAGTTGTTATGAGAAGTATAGTAGAAAGTTACCTTCTAGGATGGGTGCTGAAATGGAGTTCAGAGAGTATAGGTTTTCATTACTAGAACCTATTGTTTTATGTTGTTGCAACACATTTATTATGCTTTTCCAAGCAATATAGTTCATTATGTATGTATGAACTATGTGATCTCACTCTTTGCCATTCCTAGCATAGATCTTGCACTTTCTTTTTCTAACTTGTACATAGAAATTGCATGTTGATGTATGGGAACACACCAAATTCCACCTTGCATATTTTTCTCTTGCTAAATTTTTCATGCAGGGTTGGGCATTCTTCAAGTAAAAAGAATACTAGGGAGCGTAAGCTTTGTGGTTGGGCGATAAAGTGCTTGAACCATGTTCTTGTCCACCAGTGGAGGTGAGCATCAAAGAAGAACCTTAGTTGTTTACAAGCCTATTTTAGTCTAAGATGTATCTTGATATAATAAATTCATGTAGTTGATGTAAATTGTACATAGTATTGACTTTTTGGCCTTGAGATCCAAGTCAAACCTGATATTGTAATTTGACTTTTGAAATGAATATAAGAAACTTTGACTCGTTTTAAATGGACATGTGTAGCTACGATTGACTTTGGCCACTAGTTATGTCTTTTTAATTTGGAGTTTATTCATGTGTCATCTACAATAATATTAATTAAGTAATAATTTTGAATGGGATATTGCATAGAGTTCCATGGGATCTCTTATGCTAAAGTGTTTCTCCAAAGATGTGACGGATTTGTGATTTATAAGATTTTTGGACTTTAGGCGATACGTTGGATTATAATGGATGCGAGTAAATTTGAATGGATTATTTGGCATTTTGGATGTAGGAATTTTATTTTCCAATCTTAGGATAGTGGATGATGGAGTTTAGATTTTGGATTGGGATAGTGTTTGGAACCAATACTTTTATATGCCTTGTGTGATGACCATTTTGAAGGAGGTGGACTGTTGTTATATGTGGGAGACCTTTTTTCTAGTGGCTCCGCTTTTTAATTGGATATTAGATTTGGACTCTTTTCTTTTTTTGATCTATTTTCTTTGGGATTCATTTTAAATTCATTTGTTTGCTTGGGTTTTGGATTCAATAGATTTTGACATTTGATTTTAGACTTTGATCTATAAGTTTTGGTTTTGTTGGTTCCAATTGGTGGTATTAGAGAATTATAAATGATACTTTATGGTGTGGATGGGAGGAGTATTGGCAATGCCCTTATGGTAAGGACTAAACATGACCCCTATTTTGATATTTGCATTGGATGAATTTTCCCCTAATATCATGGAGGTATCACTAACATCATCATATTTATCGATTGGAGAATAGCTAAGACCTTAATATCAAATATTTCTATGAAACTATACTAGTTCTAGAATGTCTTTATTCTTGACCATTTGACATGTTAATTTGAGCCATGGTAGATTTTGTAGCTTCTTGTTTGATTTGATCCATGTAGTAGCTTTTGTATCTTCTTGTTTGATTTGATCCATAGTAGCTTTTTTATCTTCTTGTTTGATGTTATCCATGCCAATTATTTGATTATCTATGTGTCCAAGGGAGGAAAGTGTCTCATCTTAGGAAAAAGAGGTGGTTAGGGTTTGGATAGGGTCAAATCCAATTTCATGATCATGGATGGTATAGAGTTCAATGAGGGGATCATCTTGGATTTCTTGTTCATAGGTAGGTTTTGTTGGTTTTTTTTAATGTCCAAGTTGATTGTCAAGACAACCTAAAGGATAGCCAATTCTTATACTTAATTTTCCTAAAGGTATGGCCAATGAACAAGAGAAGGATTTTGTAATTTTCTCCTCTACACTTTAGACTTTACAAAACCTAGGAGGGTGATCCTATGTAATATCAATTAAGAATTCATATAATTAACTTTAGATGTTGTTGCAAATAGACATACTCTTTTCTTATGACCAAGATTTGTAAGATAAACAATAGAAAGGGATAGGATCTTGGTGTTTAATTCAATTTATGAGTTTGAGAGTATGAAAATAACATTATGTAATAAATATTGATTGAATTGTAAATTTGTTCATTAAAATTGTTGATCATGAATATTATAATTAGAACTTTGCACATACTAGTGCCTTAAACCTAGGTCATGAAGTCAAGAGAAACACAATTGAAAACCCTTATAATAGTATGGATTCTAACATCAAAGTTTAATGATAATGCATTACACTACCATTCCTTTAGAATTTCACAATTAATTCTACTTACAAATCCATGTATATACCTAAAAAATTCAACATTTCTCATAAAGAATATTTAATTTACTGTTTGAGTAAAAGCCATGAGATCTAAACATTCATGTACATAGGAAAGACTACAAAGATGAACAAAGATAGATCCTTGATCAATTTTATTCATAAATGTTGAATGCAAATACATGTAGGAGACAATTTTCTTGTAAATTTTGTCATGTATTGGATTCTAAATGCTAGTACGGGTACCAAATTACCAATCACATTAGCATCCTTTTCTAACAAGACCTAAATCAGACATATACAAATTGATATACAAAATTTTCTATGCTTACAAATTTTTCAAGATCTTTGCAAAATGACCCTGAATTCATAAAACAAGAGAGTGAACAAGCTTCAGGTCATAGGAAAGATGCCACATTTTCATTTGACCATCTTGTCCTAAAAATATAAAAAGAAAAAATCTCTTGAGGAAGATGAAAAGAAGGTTCACTAAAAGATAAATCTTCTTTAACTAAAGAAGAAGATGCTCAATAATGCTAAAATGATGAAAGAGAGAATGATTATACTTTGAGGCTTTATCTCTTGAGATGAAAGCATGTTCTTTGTTTGAATTCATTGTGGTCAGTTGCAGTTGATGCTAAGTAGACCATAGAAGACAAAAAGGAATGCCAAACCACTTGGGAAAAGAATGAAAGAAACATTTAAATGTCATGTCATTTAATACATCTAACTTGTGTCATGGAAAAATAACTCATAGCTCTAGCATCTGAATGTACTTTTCATCCCAAGCTTGATATAATCTTTCTAATGGCCATTGATATTCAAGGAGTTGATCCATGTTAAATGTGTAGCGATGATACTTGGAAAAAATTGAATCAACTTCAAGTTATGAAACTCTTCTAGGAACTTATCAATATCCAACATTTTATCCATAAAACTTTTCACGAGCTCAACATCAATCTTATTATCATATAGATAAAGAAAGCCAAGGTAGGAGTTATTACTTCACATAGGGATTCCCACTAAAGGTAATCCTTTATCTCTCCATTCACATTCTTGATATCAAGCATAATTCTAATATCATTGTTTTCAAACTCCTCCAACCTTGTTTTTGTAGGTAAAAAATGCATAACATTGATTATATTATTCTAACATCACTAAGATGCATTTATACAAAGGATGGAGGAGAGAAAAAAAGGAAGGAAAGTGGTTTAACTGATAACTAAAAAAGTTAATTAACCTACCGAATAGTTAACCTTCATGATGCTACTAGCCACTTATAATGTAATATTGGTGATTATGCTAACATTCCCCCCCTTATTATATTATTCCTATAAATGTATCCCTAAAACCTTACACCTTGTCAAGGGACCCCCCCTTAAGGCTTAGATAACAAAACTTGTTGGTTACAAAATATATATACATATTTGTGAAGATCTTCGTTGAAGAAACAATTCTTGAATCAGGTGGAACTCCATCAAGCTACCTCATGACCCTTAGAATGGTGTCTCTTTGAGCTAAATTCCCAAGTTCTTCCTCCCATGAACTCCTGAATCACAAATTCTTGAATTATTTGACAACAATCCATATTCAGATCTCTAAACACATGGCTCCATCAAGTTCTCTGATGACCCTCAGAAAGGTATAATTCTTGATCACAGTCTTGTAAGCTCAATGGAAAACAATCCATATTGAGCTCTACACCAAACCCATTACCTATCTCTACAAACTAAACTTAACAATATATGTATTCTTCAAATATGTTAGCAAAAATAAGGAAAATAAAAAAATTCAAGCCAAAAGTGCTTCTCATGCAAAGCATCATCTCAAAGTGAGAAACTTACTTGAGATGATGGTGCTACCAACCTCCAATATGATCTTGATATAGTTCATCTATATAATTTCTTGGATGATTCTTTGGAGATCTTATTAAATGTAGCAAAGATAGCCTCAAAATTCCAAGAATAATCATTGGAATATCCATTCACACCTTCAAAGGTTCTATTAAATATAACATCATTTGATGACTTCAAAAGAACAAAAATCTAGAATGTCCATTTTCTTTTTCTTTTCATACATATGATGAACTCCTTTATAAGCCTTTAGCTTAGTGAGCATCGAAGAATTTTAATAGCAATGAACACAACAAGGATAAATATACTTTTGTAGTTTCCTTTGTAATCTACAGTATATGTCTTTATGCCATTTTTTATCACATAAACATACCTCTCTCTATTATGTTGCCTTTATTGCATGAAAAAACTCCTTCAATCTCTTTGATAGGGGTTTCAATTACTTGTTAACAACTTATGATCCCAAATTTGGATAACTTCTATGGTGATTATTATAGACCATTTTGGGATTCTAGCCGTATTCGCCCTTGATCTAGATCTTTCTATAGATTCCTTTAAACATTCCAAATGAAACTACTCCAAATGGAACTATAAAATAGTATCAAATGAACTCTATCCTACTACCTTCGAGAAATATGACCAATACCTAATAAAAGGAAGCATCCAATTACATCAGTTGTAATAACAATAATGTATCCTTGCTCTAGAGCTAACTAGGCTCCTTTCCAATAGGCTTCAACTTGAAAAAATTCTTCTTTACACATCCAATATCAATAGCAATCATGCTTTGGTATTGCTTCTCATTTTAAAGTCATGAAGAAACTTAAATTTCTCATAGATGCTCCATGTTGGCACTTAAAATTCCTCCAGTATTGAATCAACAACATCAAGAGAAGTAGCAAAGTTCACAAGTCACATCACTTTGAGAATAATAGAGTGGAGGCAATGATGGTTCTGGCGACACTGGGAAACACCTAAAGTGGCTAATGAGTAGAAAATTTTGGATTTCTATGAAAACTCCAAATTCCCTTGCACAATCACACACTTTCTTCACCAAAGTACAAATAACAATACTTAATGATTAGGCTAGAGTGTACAAGAAACAAGAAAACATAATTCTAAAATTAGAAAACACAACCACACCATCCTTATCTTC
>VDFB02071326.1:0-10301 GCA_007258455.2 Sequoia sempervirens | reverse complement strand
AGGGTGGGTTCTAGTCTCTCTCACTCACTCACTCCCTCTATCTCTCTCCCCACTACCCTTAACCCTCTCTCCCTCTATCTCTCTCCCACTCCCTCCCTTTCTCTCTCAACCCTTTCCCTCCTAACCCCTCTCCCTCTCTTAGGTCTCTCTCTCTCTCAGTCACTCCCTCTTTCTCTCTCCCCTCTACCCTTAATCATAAACCTTAAACTCTTAACCCTTAAACCCTAAATCCTTAAATCCTCTACCCTCTACCCTTGGCCCTTCCCCCTTCTATCTCTCTCCCACTCCCTTCCTCTGTCTCTCTCTCTTAGGTATCTCTCTCTCACTCACTCCTTCTATCTCTCGACCCTCTACAATTAATCGTTTACCCTATAAATATTAAAAAAAACCAAGTTTATTATAATGCGAGTGCATTATGAATAAGTAGAGACATGGCCATTTAGCAGGAAATAATGTGCTCGTGTTATAACACGAGCACATTTTTTATTGCACTAAAAATGGTAAAAAAACACAATATACCCATGATGTCAGCCCACATTCTGCATATTCTCCTAGTTCTACATGTGCTCCAACAAAAAGTAGCTTTTTGGTGATTGAGTGAAGTGTGCATGCATGATTTTTAGATTCCTCCACCTTTTTCTTGATATTTCCATCACCTTTGCATGAAATAGCAGAGTTTTCACATTGAAAGGCATGTAATATTAATTCAAGTTTGAATTACAATGATAACTGATATACAATTGAAGTTTGGAGGGGAACAAGCTTTTGAAAAGGTCAAATTTTTGAGGAGTTTGAGGAAAGAAGAAGCAAAGGCTACATAATTGGGTAGAACTCCTCCATTTGAAACTTTGGTTTTTTAGGTATGTGAAGTCTTTGTACATTTTCTTTCATTTTATTATGGCTTGCTTTTATTTTTTTTGTTTTGCTTATTCTGTGTTGATCTAATTGTTTGTTTTTCATGTTACAACCTTAGGTTGTCAATGGACATTTTAAATTACACAATTCTATACACTTTCCTATTACATTTTTAAACCATGTCTCTTTGAGGTATTTTGTTAAATTTAATAATTGACCTTCTTTGCGTATGCTTCCAAAGCTTTCATTGAGGTATTTTGTCAAATAGTTATACAAACCAGTTGATTGCCTTGTCTATGCTACCAAAATTTCCATCCATGTCCCTAAAAATTGGAATATACTCCTAATGCAGTAGGGGGAGGCCTGCAACATACAAACAGAACTCCAATCTACAAAAAAAATTTCAATTTACAATTTCATCAGGACCTCTTCTTTCAACAAATTCACATTGTTCAAGTTGTAGCATATTAAAGTTACTCAATTGGGTATAATTACCCACACAACCTTCTCACTTCTTAGCAGACCCCCAAATCTAGAAACAATCTTTACTTAGGTCTCAAAACAAAATATTTTCCAGGTTTTAGGACCTTGCGTGCTCAAATAGTTTTCCAATACAAAAACCCTCAGTTTTCTCATAAATATCTAGGGTTTTATATATTTCACAACTCCAAGGCCTTCCAAGCCTCACCAAAACATCAAACAAGTTTGCTAGGGTTTGCAAAAACAAAATAAACCTTCACCAGGCCTTTAGCCTCATTAGATCTCAAAAACACCACTTTGGTTCCTCCTTTCCATGCCAACAATTCACATTATTAGCCTAAGATAACATCACCAGCCCTATAGATGCCTTACCACTATTAAAAGAAACATGAAACTTGAAAACAACATATTATAGGACTTTCCTCCGAATCACAGGTCACCATAGTAGGAGGAAAGGCTCCATCTTTAAATTAAAGTAAAACTCATACCCTATTGGTCTGTACAGGCTAATCATGAAGAATGGAGTTTTTTTTCCACTGAAACAACCAAAGGAGTCTCAAAATAGATTGAAGTCCAAGTTAAGACCTACCACCATAGTGATTTATGAATTTTTAATCATGGGAGGCCTGTACTGGGCCGTACATAGGAAAAATAAACTGAAAACACAAAAAAAATACTTGAAACTCCACAGTTTAGGTGTTGAGTAGAGCACCAAATCCTCACAAGCAATTCATTGAACCCTTTATTCAGGCTTTTATGATGTTTTTATATATTTTCAAATTAGGAGTCCCAACTTCCTTCAACGCCCATAACCACCCTTGAACCACCAAACCTTCATTAAGCCTAAAAGTACTAGTATTAGCAATGGTTTGCTTAATAAGCTTCATTATGAATTTTTTTTGTTCTATAGACCTAGGACCATTTAGACACCTTTATTTTACCCATTACAAAGCCTTTCAACATATCCAACAATCACCAATTCTTGTTTTGTACCAAACTGCACAAATTATCAAGTTTTCTACACTTTTAAGGGCCCAAATTAGCCCACTTTTACAAAGGGACCACCTTCAAAACTTGTCCAAATCTCCTGAAACCTTGGGGAAACACTTTATATCTATCAAAAATTCAAATTATAGCATTATATTGTAGAGATTCAATCATTTACCACCCAAACCATAAAACTCTCTCCCTAGGCTTAGAAACCATATGTTTTATTGAAAGTAGCACTTGCCAAACACTCAAAAACTTGAAAACTATTGAAAAAATCCTAATATACCCTACTCATGCTCAATCAAACTTAAAATAATGCTTCCCAACTCAAAAACTCAATTTCAGTCACCAAAATCTCAAATTTGTTAAGGAAAACTCAACATTTCCTCATTTGGTTTGACGCCCAATCAAAGATCATCCTCCATTCAAGTTTATCATGGAATTTTATAATGTTTCCCTCTTAAAAAAAACCACTTCAACTTCAAAAAATAACATTTGAAAGAGGTGACCATTGGTCTCCCTCTTTAATAGACTTTTACAACCCTGCACTATTAGTTAATTTGACTTGACTTAGCACTTTTTGCACAGGTAAAATTATTCATCATGCCGAAGAAACAAACTTTTAAAAGGAAAAAACTAATAGATGATTAGCTCCAAGATTTCAAAGATAAAGAGAAAAAATGATTGAGGGAATATTGTGAAAAGCATAAATTGGGAACGATTGATGAAAATAAGCCAGTTGAAGAGGAACCTCAACCATCAAAAAGAGAAAAGAAATTGGCAACACAAAAGGTATGAATGTGAAAGATTCATGCTAGAGGAGATGTAGAAACCGTAGTTGGAGACACACCCTCTACCACAAGTGAATACGAGGGTACACCATTAAGCACAAGCGAATATGAAGGGACATCATCTACCACAAGTGAGTATGGTTGGATACCATCCATCACATCTGAAGTTGAGAGTACATCATCACTCAGATTTGACAAACAAGGTAAGCTATCATCCCCACGTGACCCTCAAGGTATGTATTCTATTCAACCCTTGGTTGAAGGTACACAATCTAGCCCACCTCAATTAAATATTGATGAAATTGCTAATGTTGAGATGTATGTACCTAAGAGAATACCTACTAGAATTTTTCATAGAAAGCCAAAGTTTTTGATTATTATTGATGAGGATATTTTGCAGCACATGGAAGGTAAGATTCAAGAATGCAATTGTAGAAGATATTTTGATAAGATTTGGAAAATGTTCTTTGAAAGGCTAGATGAGACTAGAAGATGTCAACTATTTGTTCAAATGATGCGAGGTTTAAAGTACAGAAACATCATGAAGACTCTTGGGTTGAGAACATCGAATGCATCAAGTGAAAACACTATTGTGAAGAATCTAATGGATGCTTATGAGAGTGTGGGTAAGACCTCACGCTCAAAGGATAGTATTGTCACCTGATGTGTTATTACATCGACTTTGGTAATCTATCAAACAAAGAGATCTCGTCTCATTAAAAAGAAAAGTGAAAAAATGGGAATTTGTAGAAAAACTTTATCAAAAGCCGTTCAAAGGCAACAAAGAATTGAGGGAACCGATTCAAATGAATTATGGGCATTCTTGAGAAGAATGCCACATAAAGATAAAAAAGTTGTTGAAGCATTGAGAACACTAATTGAAGATTATTGGAAGAATAATACAAGGCCATACTCTGTATCAAAGGGATGTTGTAAGAAGAAAGAATCGGTAGTTTGAACCATGAGAGGCACATCAAAGCATTTTTGGATACGACTCAAACCCAATTTTTGTAAATTTCCAAAATGCTTATCCTCAAATTAGTATTTCTCAAAGATTTTTGAAATGTAAACCTTTTTATGTCAAGATAAATCACACATGTACTACTTGTTGTTGTAGACTACATATTGAATTCTCTAACCATTATGATGTTTATCGTTCTATATGTTGTGATTTTCATACTAACGATGTTTTGTAGGATTGTGGCATAGAAGCCCCACCAAAATCTTCAAGAGAGTTCTTATCAAAAAATTTATGTGAAATAGAGGATGGCCAAATATTCTATGGGACAACATTCTTGGATGGTTCATGCGAGCATTGCAGTGGCTTGCAATGTATGCCAGTATGTCAGCTTTATATGGAAATACCAGATGGTGGGACATAAACTAGTAGATTTCAAGAAGTATAAAATAGTGGCATACACTAAAAAGTTGGGTTTGAAGAAAAAGGTGTGATTTGTTTGTGAGAAGATTCTAGTGTATCAGTTTATGTCCATGTTTCATGAGAATCTAGTGTGTATGAGTATGCAAGGCATACCCATAGAGCCCGATGGATGGACACACAATTCCAGCTATACAAGGACACCTTTCCAGTTGGCAACATAGTATCAGTGGTTGACTTTGCAAAGAACTACACTCTACATCCATAGTGTGAGGTGTAGTCACAGTATTACAACTCCACATAGGTTTCAATATTTGTGCGCATAGCATTCATTCATGTAGTTGATAGTAAAAAGAACCAAAGGAAGGTATTGAGGGAGTATCACTTTTATATTAGTGATTATCACACACATTCTCTAGAGTTTGTGCAAGTTTTCTTCCAGATGTTCTACAGTGATTTGGCTCAAGGGGAATAGCATATGGTGGAAGCCTTTAATATGAAAGTTTGAAATGGTGTGCAACTTGCATAGTTCAAGAAACGCACACATCGTGTTCCTGCGGTTTAATGCGGGATGCATCTCACTACGGTGTTCAACATATGTGGAACTTTTGTGAGGCCGATCATGGAAAGGGGGAGCATGATCGTGCAAGAGCATGTGTGAAAAGAGCATTAGCATGAGAAGAGTTAAAGTATAAAGACAGTGCAAAGTTGGAATATGCAAGTTCAATTGTTGAGTGGTGTAATGCTTTGATGGGTCCAGGTAATGAAGGTGCGTCTTCAGTTCGTAGATTTTTTTGGTTGATGGATGATACTAACATTACACCATATGAGGATTGTTGTACACTAACAGGATCAAGTGAGTTGCACTCTTTCCTTAGCTCAAATGCAGGTTCATGGAGTATCGATACACGTAAGATGGCATGCTTTTGTTCTTCATGTACAATGCAAGCCTGGAATGATTGTGAGTCAAGGGAGTAGGTTGACAAATGGTTGACAATTTATCTTAGCCCACTTCACACGTATCGCCCTTTGATGGCATTGGAACTAACACAAATGTAATCATCGATCGACTTTGACCACGTATTAGATCTAGTTCAACTAGGTAATATATCTACTTGCTTAGTTTTTAAAATTCCATATTGTTATCTTCCTTTGTACTGTATTTGTAATGTTCACTAGTTTCAAGTATTTTTTGCATATATCAATGCAGGGCATATTTATGCAATTATTACAGATGAAAAAAATGAAGAGGGAATGGACTATTAATTGTGTCATTATGTTGAGGCCAAAAAGAAATTAGAAGCCCTAGTTATAGATGGAGAAAACTTCAAATACCCTACAGGCTTAGTTGTTGTTACTGGAACGTGGCTTAGAAGGTACCCACATAAGAGTGTTAAACATTGGCTATTTGAGGACTTTGACATGCATCTTAAGATTCTTCATTACTCAAACCTTGTTGTGGAATCTAATGTTTGTTTGAGAAAATATGGGGGTAGACCTTTGAACAAGACCTTATGGAAGGTCTGTGAGTCTGACCATGAGGCAATACTTGACACAATAAAGAGTAGAGCAGATCCAGATGGTTCATTGGATTAATTTGTAAGTATATGCACAATGGTTCTTATTAATTTATACTTGTATCCACATTAATTTGTTTGATGCCAATGCTATCATCTTATTTTACTTTGCATATCTATAAGTAACTTGGTAAACATTGAATGAATTTGTCCCCCTTGCAGAAAACACAGATTTATGAGCCATCCAAGAGGATCTCAGGCATAAAAACAATGCAACATCCTATTTTGATGATCTTGACAAATCTCAATTATGATTTTCAGCCATTACAAAAGTGCATGTGAAGCTTGGCGAGGGAATTTCAAGTTATTCATTTTAAGTTAACCTTATCATGAGCAACTATGGTGTAGACATTATAAGAGCATCTCAAATTTCAACTTACTTTATTCATGAGAGGTGTTGTGTGCAATATGTATCTTGGAACTCCCAGTGAAGATGTATGACCAGGAGTGACTAAGTTGAGAGACTGTCATGCCTATATGTAAGTTTCTTCCATCTATTTTCATTTTCATTTCCAATTTGGACATAGAGCTGCTTCTTTTATTCTTTTACTTTTCCTGTCTGTAACTAAACTAGTAAATTGGAGTTGGTCTCTCCTTACTTGAGAAAATACTTTGATTTTTGGCGACCATCGCAGAGAATCTCAGCCAAAAAAGCAATGCAATATCCTTATTTTGATGATCTTGACAAATCTCAATTATGATTTGAAGCCATTATAAAAAAGCATGTGAAGCTTTGTGAGGGAATCTCAAGTTACTCATTTGAAGTTAACCTCTAAATGAGAACCTATGATGTAGACATTATAAGAAAATATTGAATGTATGAGTGACATTATAAAATATCTGTGAGAACAGAGTACATAAGGTGTAATGAGATTTACTTGTAATGACATTACTCCAATAATGAAATGTGGTGTAGGGGCACCAAGGTTATTGAGAAAATTTGGTTCACGAAAATCTTTTAAGTTAGTTTTGTGTTTTGAGTTTTGTCAATTTAATAAGGTCATAACATCTCCACAATTGATTTATAATGTAATAAGTCATGTTAGTTACAAAAAGAACAGTTAGGCATGATTAGAAAGATGTCAAATCATTTGTAAAGGCTATTTAAAGCCTCTTGAAGGCCATTTAAGTCAATATTTGAATTTGTAGCCTTTTGAAGGAAAATCTTTGAATATGGTTGTAAACGTACTATTAGTGAGATTGAGATTGTTAACCTTTAGAGAGTAGTAGTATTTATGTTGATGAAATTTCCTTTAGATGCAAGGATTCAAAGCACATCAACCATGTGGTACAAATGATTAAATCCTAGAGATGATCTGTAGCAATGAAAGAGTTTGAAAAGGTAGACAGAGCTACACTAGTGACTTAGGAGAAACTTTAGTGATGTAGAGTCAAGGTGGAAAAGACTCAAACAAATTAGATTTTAGTAAATCAACAACCTTTGTTATTTCATTTGGCCATCTTGGAACAACTACCAACAAAAAGGCTTCAAAACTCAACAATTTGGCTTAAATTTTAGAGAATTCCTCTCAAGGACTATCTCATCATCAATATAGCATCTGCACAGAGCCAAATAACGCCATTCCAAACCGGAGACATACAAAGGTTCTTTGCAATTTCATGCAGAATCCTTCAAACTTCCCTATAAAAAAGCTACAAAATTAGCCACGTTTACAAACAATTTGCTCTCTTTTAAACTTCTTCTAACCTAAAATAACCCGGGCCGATCATCAAATGAGTCACAAACTCCCAATTCCATAGGTTTTAGAAAGCACTCAACACCTCACAAAGCCATAATTTCTTAAAACCCTCCAATTTCCTAACAAATACCTAGGGTTTTAGCATCCTCACAAGTCAAGGCCTTCAAGCCTCACCAAAGCATCAAAAAAGTTTTTTAGGGGTTTGAACACATAATAAACCTTCAATTTTTCCTTTAAATTAGTAGATCTCAAAACATCACTTTGGTTTCACTCCGTTTCAAGCCAAATCTCACATTCTCAGCCTAAAACAACATCACCAGCCCTATAAATTCCTTACCATTATTAAAAGGTTAAAGAGCTTGAAAAAAACACATTTAAAGCCCTTTCCCTCTGAGTCCTGAATTCACCTGATGGGAGGAAGGGCTCAATGCAAAATAAAGTAAACTCGGACCCCTATTTTGGTTTATGCTGTTTGAATAAAAGAAAAGTGGTTTTTCCTTTCACTAAAACAACTAGTGTATCGAGAATAGATTGAAATATAGGTTAAAGACCTTCCACCATAGTGTTCATGAATTTATATATTCATGAGGCATGTCTTGGCTATACAGAGAAGCTGAAAACTCATAAAATATTTGAAATTCCGGTTTTAGGCGTTGTGAAAACTTAATCTTCAAAAACTATTGATTGAACCCCATTCAAGCTTGTATGATGTTTTCAATACATTTGAAATGAGAATAATCTCCTTCAGAGATTCCCACTTAACTACCTTTGAACCACCAAACCCTTATAAAGCCTACAAATACTAGTATTTAACAATGGTTTTGCTTAACAAGCTTTATCATGCAAATTTATTATTTTAAAGGCCTAGGACCACTTAAAATCCCTTATAACGTTAATTTTAAACTCTTTATCTACACTCCCACCTACTTTTTACGTAATTTTCCTTTATGGCAATATCAACAATTATTTAATTCAAGAGTGCTTTTGTACATTTGTCCCCCCTAACCTACTAATTCCAAAAATACATAAAATATTCCTCTATTAGACCTTATTCAAGACAAAAATACCTCAAAATACTAACATTTACCAACTTTCCTACCAATTTACTATCAAACAATCACAAATTGAGGGTGAGGTGTAGGTGCTCCTGCACCATTCAAATTTCAAAAACAAAGTCAATTAGGTTGGTAGACGTGTGGATCGAGCTAGCATTTGGTGGAAGAGGAAGAAAGATGATTGGAACTCTAGAGGCCCACCATACTAGATTTTGGTATTCAACCATGAGAGTAGAAGAGAGAGTTGATATCATGTATCAAAACATTAAGCATGCATTCTTCCAACCAACGGAGAAGGAGATGATTACTTTGCTTCATTTTCATTTGCATAAGCATATCAAGGCATGAGAACCAAGAAGACCAAGGATGTCCAGTTTTATATGGAGGTAATGGATGTGGTCCAAACTTTAGGAGGGGAAAGAAGGTCAATGTGTGATCTTGATGAAATTGAGGAAGAACAACAAGAGAGGGACAAGAAAAATAAAATCAATACAGAGTTTCAAGGATTTGTCAAACGAGTAAGAGAGCTATGGGAGTAGCCTCATCTAAAAGATTTTGAACTAGAGTTTGATATGTACCATTTAGAGAGCTTGGTTTTCATGGAGTTCCTTTCAAATCCTCTGCTTTTATTATTCTTATGGTAAAAGCAGAATGAACTTGTACTAGCAACCAATTTTGAAGACTACTACTGATGATCCAAATAAATTTATTGAATATGTTGGTTAGAAATTTTTGAATATGGAAGCTAGTGATTTTGATTCTGAAAATTCAGAAGAGTTAGATCAAGGATATGAACCCTCTAATGTGGAAGAGGAATTAGAATCACTCTTCATGTTGCAGGTACTGACTTTAATACCAACTACAATGGCAACATTAAAATTCCCTAGGAATATTTATGTAAAGGAGATTTCCTTTAGATACAAGGATTCAAAGAACATCAACCATGTGGTACAGATGATTAAATACCAAAGATGATTTGTAGCAATGAAAGAGTCTGAAAATGTAGAGAGAGATACATTGGTGACTCAGGAGAAACTTCAGCTTTCAAGAAACAAAGCCAATTAGGCTGGCAGATGTGTGGATTAGGCTATCATTTGGTGGAAGAGGAAGAAAGATGACTAGAACTCTAGAGGCCCACCATACTAGATTTCGATATTCAACCATGAGAGAAGAAGAGAGAGTTGATATCATGTATCAAAACATTAAGCATGCATTCTTCCAGCCAGCAGAGAAGGAGGTGATTACTTTGCTTCATTTTCATTTGCATAACCATATCAAGGCATGGGAACTAAGAAGACCAAGGATGTCGAGTTTTATGTGGAGGTAATGAATGTGGTCCAAACTTTAGGAGTAAGAAGTTCAATGTATGATTGTTAACCTTGAGAGAGTATGACTTGGGAAAAAGACATTTGATATGGCTATTATTTTGAAAGACTTCAAGCCGGATGTACTCCGCATTGACGCCATAACTCAAT
>VDFB02071325.1:0-17555 GCA_007258455.2 Sequoia sempervirens | reverse complement strand
AGACAAAGGGTGGTTGAAGCTCTCCTTTTCATCAGCGAATTTGTCATAGAGATCCCCTCTCAGTACAGTCTTGAAGATGGTTCTTATGTCGGGCTTGAGGAGGTGCAAAATCAGTTCCAGAACATTGTTCATAGTTGCAGCCCAATTGGCGGAAGGATAGGTCATATTTCAGTGATGTCAGCAAAGTTCAATAAAGCGGCCAATGAGATTGAAGATTTCCTAAGATCTATTGCAGATGCAGAAGATATTCTTGAAAAGCGGTGTTTTGCTGTTGATGGAATAGATGCACCGAACCGGGACACAATCTCAAACTACAATGAGTTAATGGTGGAGCTTAAAGCAGCTTTTCTTCTAGAAGCTTTCTTTCCCTTTTCTTTCTATTCTTGGAATAATCCTTATCCCATTCTTTGAGGATAGAAAGAAGATAAGATGTAATAGTTGGCGTTTCTCGCTTTTCTGCTTTCTAGGGTTTTAGATGTTATCTTCTTTCTAGATTTAGTAATAAAGCTTGCTTGCTGAGCAAGCCCTAGATTGTGAAAGCAAGGAGATTTTAGGGTTCCCTACTCCTCTGCTTCTCTATAAATAAGAGCCTTTGCTCATTTATTTTCTTTAACCGTGCTTATGAGAACAAAACGCTGAGCCTATTGTGCCTTCTATTTGTTGCTCAAGTATTGTTCATTTGTATTGTGATAAGCAAATTGTTGAGCCTCTTTAGCCAACAAGGAGTTAGTAAGATTGCTGTTTTCTATTGTGTTAAGAATAAGTTTGCAAGCCTCCTTAGCTACAATTTCTTGTTCAAGGCATGTTAGAAGTGAGCTTTGTTTTAGAGATTTGAGTAATAAAATCATGAGCCTCTTTTGCCTTGGTCTAAAATCTCAGATTTCCGTTATTTGTGTTCTACTTTTATGATCTTTATTTCAGCTTGCAGTGAAGTGTGTAGGTGTTTGTTGAAAAAGAGATTATTGAAGTATTTTTGTCAGAGAATCTACCTTGTTAATTCCTAACTTCTCTTGCTCTGCAATTACTTGAGAGGTTAGGAACGTCTTTAGTTTAAGTTAGTCGTAGTTGAACTTCTTATCAGAAAATCTCAGCTGCAGCGTTTGTGTTTAAAAAACCTTGTGCTCTAAGCTGATCCAAAAAGATAGGCAACTTAGTTTTAGTTTACTTTCTTTCAAACACCATCAGCAAGAGGGAGCTTCCCCTCCTAATTTGAAGAGCAGTTTATCGTGCATAGCTGTCCCGTTTCAAATCCATGCAGAGGTCGCGATTTAAGCATCATTATCATCTATCTTAGCTTGTCCCTTTCAACTCCTACTTTGTAGCCATTATCAAAAGAATCTCCTTCTTGACTTTGTGGTTGCTGCATTCAGAGTAGATTCAAAATCACAGTAGTTAATCCTATTGTGCTTCATCTCTTCTAATATTGGATCATCTTTGTTGGGAGACTGACTCACTGTCTCTGGATTCCTTCTCTTGCCTCTTGATGAAACCCCCACTACGATGTCACCATAATATTATTTATAATAACTTATTCAAAATAAATCAAAATATATAGAAATTTTTACTGTAACTTGGGTTTAATCCTTGTTTTGTGGAAAATTTGCCAATAAATCAATGTTTTGTAGCCTTGGAAGTGAATTTAGTAAAATCCCTAATTTCAAAATAACTCAAAAAATGCTTCAAATTCCTTAAGTCTAGACTTAAGCTTCCTTAATAATGCAATAATGAGAGAGATATGAGTTTGACAACATGACCTAAACAAAAAAAAAATTGCATTTCTTTCACCTTAAGGTGCTAAAATTATGCTTTGATACCACTAGTAAAAAAAATATTTAGCACAAGAGAAGAATATAAGAGAAAATAGATGCAAATAGTTGATTATAATAAACTACTTCAAGGGGGCAATCTCCAAAAGTTGTATGATAAGTACAAAACTTGCAATCCAATGTGAAACAATTACTCATGACCTCCTATTTGTAGGTATCATTGGCCAATATTAATACTCTAATCCCAATGAGGCTGACCTAGCTTATAATAAATATTTTTGGGCAGTAGTAAATGACTCAAATAAGGATTATGAGAGTCATAGTTGGTTATTACATATGACCTCCTATTTATAGGTATCATTGGCCAATATTAATACTCTAATCCCAATGAGGCTGACCTAGCTTATAATAAATATTTTTGGGCAGTAGTAAATGACTCAAATAAGGATTATGTGAGTCATAGTTGGTTATTACATATTCCAATACAATTATACAACCAATGGGTTAAGGGCGCAGCAGTTTCCTTCTGGAACTCTAATCTAATATACTGCTTTAGGTTTCTTCAATTCTATTTTTCATATTATCAGTTAACCACTTTCCCAACTATGAACATAAGCTGCTGGCTGCTGGCTGCTGAGAAAACCTTTATATGACGTGGCAGCCCAATATTTCCTGCAGGTAACCAAGTCCTTCAATTACATCCACAAGTATGGGCATAAGTCAAAGCTTATGGCAGCTGCAATTCGGAACAAGCAAGATATCTTCAGCCTTCTTGGGTGAGACTTTCCCTGTTTGAGCAATTATTATATTATGGTTGTTATTGTTGAATTTTTATTCTTTAACATTTTTCCAGTGACTGTCTTTCTGTTTAACTGTTTAGAAGAGTAGTAAATTGGTATTTTATACTGTTTAATTTTTTATTATATAAGTTCATATTATCAATTGATTTGTATGAAAGGTATAATTTGACAAATAAAAAGTAGCATTGTTAAGTGGGGTTATAATAGTTCTTTTTATTTTAAATGTTGCTTCTTGGCCGTTGTTCCTTCTAAAGAAAACAAAGATTCTGATTTTTGGTTTTTGTGATGTATTTAAGACGCTTTTGCTTGTATGTGACAATGGGGTTTCCAAATTCAATTGTTTTTATTCTTTCTATAATCTATCTGAACAGGAAATTTTCCTTTGCAGGGTCGATTATCTTATTGTACCATTGAAAATATTACAGTCACTGAAAGAGTCCAGGACTCTTCCTGACAATAAATATTCCTTTGTAAAGCGATTATCTTCTGATACAGCACAGGGTTACAACTTTACTGCAGAGGAGGTCAACAATTACTTTATAATAATATATTTTCTCTTTTTAAGCTAAGAAAGAAAAGTTAAAAACTCTATAGTAGAGTAGATGTTTCTTCCAAGAGATTTCTCTTTCCTCATTTGTTAGCAGCATAAATTTATTCAGTTTGATGCAACTGCTGATACATATTCCTTAATGCAGCTAGTGACATGGGATCAACTCACCTTTGCATCAGCCATGGGCCCAGCAGCTGAAGAGCTTTTAGCTGCTGGGTTGGATGGATATATCAACCAAAGCAAGCGCGTAGAAGAATATTTCACCAAGATCTGGCCACCACCAAATGTTTGAGTTCTATTCTTAAGTAAACTGATAGGAACCTGTTGCATATAAATTTGACACAAGTGCTACTAGGCCTTAATTGAGGCATAACAAAAAATAATTCGTGAAACCTTGGATGGACAATCATTTTCCTATTCTGTAGGCAGCTTAGTAAGTACTTGGGTTTTTTAGCTATCACTGAGTAACCTGTTTTATTTTATTCAAGTATTATTATGGTTATGAAAAGATATCATCAATGCTCATTTGTTTTTTGTATTGAAATATCAACTATAGTGCATTCATAGCTGTTATTTTCATGCATGTCTATTCAAAAACTGCTGTTATATTACTTACAGCGCTTTTTCAATAAGCTGTAAAAGAACAGGAGGAAACGTTTTTTTGTCACTATTGATAAACAACAGGTATAATGTCAAGATAGCAATAATACACCAAGGAATGAACAACCAAGTCGAAACTAAGGGTACAAGGAGAGCTCTAAGATGTGGAGAAAGAAGCATCCATTTGATATCAATATTACCAAATCCCAGTGTTGGAATAAAATTGATTCGTTGGCAGTGCATATTGGATTTTGTATGTGTTGCAAGCTCAACCACAGGTTGGGTGGGAAGTGATACTAGTTGCCAGGAACACACCTTTGATGATTGACTGTTTGTGTTCATTTGTTTAAGTAATGAAATATCAAATATGTTGCAATTTTAAACTTTTATTTGCATGAATAGCTATTCAAATACTGCTGCTATATTACTTGTGCTTTCTGAATAAGCTGTAAAAGAACATGAGGAATGTTTTTCGGTACTGTTTGTAAACAACAGTGATAACATGCTAAGGAATGAGCAACCAAGTAGAATCTAAGGGATGTAGGGAGAGCTGTATGATGCGGAAAAAGAAGCATTTGTTTACCATCTATGCTACGCAGCATGTCAGGGATGGGGATGGTAAATATATATGCCCTGGAACACCATGTAACATAGATATTGAATGAATGCTTCTTTAGATACATACACAGAGAGTGCCCCTGTCCCTGAAATGCCATGTAACATAGAGATTAAATGAATGCTTCTTTTTCCACATCATACAACTCTCCCTGTGTTCATAGTTTCTACTTGGTAGCTCATTCCTTAGCATGTTATCGCTTTCTTGACAATCATACCTATTGTTTACAAACAGTGACAAAAAAGGATTCCTCATGTTCTTTTACAGTGTACTCAGAAAGCATAAGTAATATAACAGCAATATTTGAATGCATACATCTATATCTACCGTTCCTATCCACTAACACTGTCAACATAGATATAAAATGAAATTTTAAAAAAAAATATAATACATATAGAGAAATTCTCTCAGATTTTTACAAGTTTATCTCCACGACATCAAAATTTAAGTCTAGACATTCATAATCCATTGATTCAATGGCTCATACAATATATCAAAAGAAATAGCAGCATGTTCATTGATTAAAGTATAGTAGGAAAAAATTACAAATAAAAAATATTTGACGCCAATATTTAATTGTTCAATATACCATTGAAATGAAATTGAAGTGCACCACTAGGTCTTATACGGGCTATCAAAATCAAAAGAGATGTATGATGCCGAGTCACTGTGTATCATCCAATGGAATCTTAAGCAATCCTGGTTGCTGTAAAAGCCCAAGCCCAAAATAAATGCATACAGAAAAACACAAACACACACACATAAGTAAACGCATACATTTAAAGGGAAATCAACTAGTGTAATACAACTCACTGGATACTTTCATCATAAAAGGTTTTTCTTTGACACTTCCACACACAGCAGTATGCAAACAAATTGCTTTGATGATTTTTTGACACTTTGCATGACCTTGTTGTCACTTTGTACCATTAGTTGCTTCTTAAAGGTTTCCACCGGCAAGAAATCGAGTTGGCACACTTTGAAGGTTTTCGTCTCAAGTGCCAACGTTATTGTAGTTTGAGTCACTTTTGTGGGAAAGAAATTGAGTTTTTGGCTGTTGATTTTCAAAAGTGTTCAATACTTTCCTGCAACACTTCTTATATTCCATGTGTCTTGTGACCCTAAGTCATGGGAAATCACACCATAATTGGTGGTAGCTAATTGATTGTTCATCCTCCAGTGGAAGGTTCAAACTAAAAGTTGCTAAAAGACTAAATTGTTGCCTAATTGAAAGACAAGACTCAATCTACCTTATTCTAAAAGGCAACATTAATTGAAAGAAACTGTGATTCTGCCTATCTGGTTGTTACTCCAATAATCAATAGTTATCGAAAGAATTGATAATTATTCTAGAAAGCAAAGCTAACTGAAAGAAACTACAATGTAGCCTATCTGACTGATACTCTTACATTGCTAGAACACTCACTCGATGAGCTGCCTTATTCCATTATTTGACTTTCCTAATTGAAAGTGCTTATAGTCTTGTCTAATTGATAAAAGTAACTATGTTAAAATAACTTATTGCTAGAGATTAAAAGTGAACATTACAAATCTGACCTTGGAATTGCTTGCTCACAAGCAATGTAGTGTTGAATGTTCAAATATCTCTTGCCTCTCCCAAGAAGCATCCTCTATAGGTAAGTTCTTCCAATGGACATAGTACTCTGTGACATTCATGTCCCCTAGTTACTTCTCCCATATGTCATGATGGCATCTAGAACTAATATTAAGTTTCACTTCATCATCTATTGGTGGCAAATCAATTGATGGCATGATATATTGGCCAAGTATCTTTTTGAGACAATACACATAGAAAACAGTGTGAACTTGGTTGCTTCCTAACAATTCCAACTCATAGGCCATTTCACCAACTCTCCTTAAAACTTTGTATGGTTCATAGAAGTGAGCTTGAAATTTTTAGTCCCACTTCATTTAATGGAAGTTTTCCTATAAGGTTGCAAATATAAAAAGACCATATCTCCAACCTCAATAATCTCTTAGTGTAGTGTTGATTTGCATAAGTTTTTTTTTGTTGATTTTGAGTTTGTTGCAAATGATCTTAAGTGGACTAGCTTATGCTGCACCAAGTCACTATCTGCTAGTACCCTATTGGTAGAGAACACCACATTAATGAATGTGAATGCATCATATCCATATGGTGCCATGAAGAATGTCATACCAATAGACATGTGGTAAACTATATTATAACAGTGCTCTCAAGATACAACCACTTAGCCCATGTTATTTATTGTTTTGTGACGTAGTTTATCAAGTATCTTCAACCCATGTATTCACTATATTTATCTATTTGTGTTTTTAGGGGTTATGTTTGGTACAAGGAGTGAGATGGGTCTTTCTCAAATATTTTTTTTTGCCCAAAGGAGCTAAGGGATTCACTAGCCTTGTCATTGGTAATAGTCTTTGAGCTTAGTAGGAATGATAAAAAAATGTGTATTTGATTAATTGATCCATTACAAAAGTGTAATTTTTGTGATTTATCCTCAAAAATCCTGTAATGAAAATCCATGGATATACTCTCATTTCTAGTTGGAAATGGGCAAAGGCTATGATAAACTTTCTAAAAAAGTATGTTTTGCATTATTCTATTAGCAAGTAGTGCACTCTTTGGCATGCCTAAGAACATATTCCTTGAGGCCCTTCTAATAAAATCTCTTTTAACTACCTGGAGATCTCATAGAAGTCAAGGTGGCAAGTCATAAGTGCATCACTCAAAGTTCCCATAATTTCGTCCTTCATCATCGATTTGAGTAGAAGGAAAATTTGGTTTTTATACTAGATAAGACCGTCTACCACTATATATCTATCATCCATAACATTTCAATCTAAAATATTAGTAGCAAAAGTGTTCTTAGCATGTTTTGTCATGATTGAAGCCTTCCAATCTAGTGGAACTATTCCAGTTCCTAGGGTTTTTCCTTTGTTTATTTTATGTTGATTTAATTTAAGGTCTAAAATCCTAGGTGTTCCCATGGTGCTATTGCTTTTCTTCTATTTTAACGTTGACCTGTTGTAGCTCGTTCGAAATAACTTAAGTGATTGCCTCATGTCTATGCTAATTCATTGATCGATTGTAATGTTCCCCTTTTAGCCCTATGCTTTCAGTGGCCGTTATCCTATTTTTAGAGTCCCATTGGCTACTTGAAGGGGTTTCTAGGATTTTCAAGATTCTTGGAGGTTTCTCATTTGTTTTTTGGGTGGCTATTATAGGAGTTTTCAGAGGTTTTTATGGGTTATTCTGGGTTTTCTGAGATCCTTTGTGGGAAGTCACTATTATTTTCAGCAGTGTTTATTTTTAGGACTTACTATTTTTAGTAAGTCACAATTGCATCTCAGAATGTGTTCATTTTGAGTTTGGATAGACTTATTATTTTTAGCAGTATGTTATTTTTAGTAAGTGTTATTTCTAGCAATGATCTTGGCGAAAATTCAATGTGGGTTTGCTATTTCTAGTAGTGGTGGCAATTTTAGTCATTGGGTTTTGTCAGTATAGTGGTTCCACCAGTCTTAGTTAAAAAATGGTAAGAATGGTAACTTAAGTTATTTAAGTTATAAAGTTTAAAAAGTTTCCCTTTATGGACCCCCACACCTAGGAGTAACAACTTAAGGTTGTTTTTAAAATTTGTTCATGCATATTTCAAGGGGATGCTTAGGAAAAAGATTGAAGTGAGAAAATCAAGTATTTTATTCCTAGAATGTGGCATCCCATTTTTGAGGGAAAGTGCAATTCGAAATTGGAGCCCTGTCTTCTATTTAAACCCACCATTTTCTCTCATTTGCTATGATGTTGAAGAATGATATCTTTATGTTGCTGGTTTGGCTTTGGTTCTTGAAATCTATAGAGGATGAAAACCCTCTTTAGGTTTCTAGTTTCATATTTGAGAGAAAATCCCTAGCTAGAGTGTGTGGTCTTATTTTAGAGATCACCATTGTGCATATTGAGGTCTTGGTTCGAGGTTCCATTCAAGAGGATTTTCTATAGTGTGAGATTGATCATTTTGGTTGTCTTTTTGGTTTGTTTGAGTGCAAGCTTGTGGTGAATTTTAGGTGGATATTACCTAGCCGCACCCTTTACATTTGAAGGCTTTTTCCTAGTTGGTTGTACACCCTTATCTATGCATTTCAGGGTGTTGGGCTTACTAGTTCACATTAAATCAAATCAAAGGCTACCATTAGGAGATAGGCGACCTGGCTGGAGTGTTTCCTGGGCTATTTGAGCAAGGCACAGATATCATGGTAGGTCATACTAGGGTAAAGAGTGCTTGGAAGTGGGACATGTGAGCTCCCAGCTCTAATCGCCTAAGCATTGGGTGAAGTTTTAACACTAAGGGACGTGCCTAGGGTGGTTGATTTCATTGCAACTCATTTGACCTTGTGCACAGTTCCTTTGGAGGATTTTTTTAGTATTTCACCCATCCATCCCTATTGCTCATGCTCAAATTTTTTGTGTTGTATAAGTTTGATAGGAAACTTGCTTCTTTCCTCTCCTTCTTGTGTCATGGTAGAGGTAACTAGTGAAGTAAATCTTGAGATTATTTGATGTCCATTTAGTTGGCTTATGCTCAATTCATAACTACAAGTTTGGTGAGATTTTTGGAGGTATTTGAGGACTATTATGACTTGTAGCAACAACTATAGTTTTTGGAAATTGTTATAATTCAACCTTCCTTTCCCATCATTACACCAGAGTGTTAATAGATGGATGAGTAAATGCTAATCAATGTTGAGGGTTCTAGGCCACTGTTTGGGAGGTTGCAGGTTGTCATTTACACATCAAACCTACTACAATTGCATTCCAAACTTCATTTAGATTTCCAGGGGGCTTGATTTGAGGTATTCTTTCTCTTTTTCATTTGGGGTTAACTTGTTTACTGTTGCTTCTTGGGAGATTACCTTTCAGTGGATTGTGTTGGTTTCATATTTCTATATCACTTGCAAACTAAATGCACTTGTTAGTATTATTGTATTGAGCTCATTTTAACGCCGACTTTGTAGTACCATTTAGTGAATTGCTCTTCTTTGGTTTGATACTAACCCCATTGAATAAGTGGTTGCTCCTGCTAAATAAGTGGTTGAGCCTTTGCTTTGCATACTTGTCACTCCCACTGAATAAGTGGTCGAGTTTTCTATATTTCCTTTCTTGTTGCCTGCTAAAAAGTGGAAGTGGTCGACTTGCTGGCAAGTGCATTTCCCTTTTGTAATTTCCACTAAAGAAGTGGATGTTTCCTTCATGTTTGAAGCTTTTCATACTCACCTCACTCAATAAGTGGTTTAATTTTAGTAGCATAGCACTGTAACCTTTTGATCGTATGCTCTCACCTTGCCCACATCAGGATCTGGGTGATCAAAAAGCGGAAGTGAGTTTACTTCATTTGTTCATTTTGGTTTATTGGCTAATGCTAACAAGCTGTGAGGTTTTTTAAAAAATAAGGGTGGGTTATTACAGTGTTACTAGAGTTGGTTTTCCTGCTAGCCCATGTGAAACTCAATAAATCTCAGTTATGACAATGGAATTCAACAAAGTTGAAGATCAGATCAAGAGAAAGTATGAGCAAGAGGCTCCACAACTCCTTGAAGAATATCAAAGCATGTCGGGTGGGTTCAAACACACGGTTTCTTTTGACTCTTCTTGAGTGTAGTGGTGACATTGAGACTTGGAAAATTGGGCTTGGTTAAGTATATTAGAACAAAGAAAGACAACTAAAAGTGTTGGAGTTAACCCAAGATCTTCAATCTGCAACGCCAAAGAACCTCCACAAGAGATAGAGAGAAGCAACAATGGAAGATGCTATTCCACCAAACAAGGATTGCAATATGATACAATATGATCAATGCAATACTATACAATGCTATATGCCATCTTAACAAATATGCTAGAGATGCCTTGTTTATAAAGGCAAGGATGAGAGATAGGATAAGACAAGATCATGACAAGTGTCTTAATCCTATCACATGAGACAACTAACTCATAACTACCTAGGAGTGGAAATTCTAGATAAGACAACTAATACTTATCTAGATATGACAACTAATATCCTAAGTAAACTTAACATGTGAATTAAGTCCCCTAAGTCCCTAGTAAAGGAATAAACTAGGTACAAGACTTATTCACACCAACTAAAGAGTTACCAGTGAAGAAGGGTCAAAGAAGGAAGTACATGTTTGTGACTTGCAGCCATCAAGTAAGCATGAAGAAGTCAAAAATCGGTCAACATGCATCGAAGAAAAGAATCTGAACTCTAAGGAAAACAAAGCCACAAGTTCACTTCAACCCTCTGAGGACAAGGATGTAGAAGAGACACCTACTGAAGCTATAGGTGAGGAGCATAATGGACATTTTCTCTTTGAACAAAGCAAACAACCTTTTAGCACATGTGACTCAGGTGCGTTGGCACCTGAGTGTAATGAGGATCCTATTTGGGATGAATTACCCTTTGGTCACGATGATGTTCAAATTAGAAAGCATAATGTAAGCCATGAGGATGCTATGGAAGGATCAAACTTTGGGAAGTTTTATGATGACCTTGAACGGAAATATGATTTATCAACACATGACACTGATTGCAAGCAAAGGTTCGAAGAACTTGTGGAGTTTGATCCTCGTCATGAAATTGAGCATTTTCAACAAGTTGGCAAAGAAAGACAAGAGTCTTGGAGTAGCTATGGAGGCATTGATGACAAGAAAGAAAGTTCTAATTTTGGCATACAACCTAGCAGCTATACACCATCCTTGCATGCTTATGATTGGAAAAGTCAATCCTTGGTTTCCATTGAAGGTGAAGTGCAAGCTCTATCCAAATTTGATAGCACACACAGTTTAATTGAAGAACTCTATTGGAAGGATTAGATTGAAGAGAGATAGGAAGGATTTAGGAATGGAGTTACTCTCCCTAATCTGTAACTTATCAAAGATTCTTTGGAAACAATGAAATCAAAGTTCTTACTCCTGATTAGAGATCTAGACTATTGCCTCGAGTTTGTAAATGAGGCTATTAGTGCGTTCAAATAAACAGAGTGAAAGGTTAATGAGCTTTCTCTTGAGCTTGTTTCAACAAAGGACATGTTATAAAATGATCAGATAACACTAATGGAGGTAAAAGATCAGCTAGTTGATTCCAAACATCTCAGGGAGAAAGAGAATGAAGAAAGAGATGAAGAAATCAAGCAAACAATTGTTGAGCTTGATAGTCTTCATGAGGAGTTTGAATTAGAATATTTTCCAAAAAAATTAGAAGTTGCAAATGCAGATTTGGATCATCAAGTGGGATTTGAGCAAGAGAAAAAAATGATTTTCAAATTCTTGATAATCCTCTTTGAAGTGGGTGCAGAGGAAACTTATGATAACCCCTTCTTTGTGATGGGAGTTGAAAAGCCTAGTGAAAATAGAAAGATATGAGATCCAAGAGACGATTCAGTACTTGAGTTGGAGTGTGTCTTACAACATGGTTTGAATTTAAGTACTCACTATGACATGATTGGTTATCCTTCTAGGAGACTACTAAGTATGAAACATGTGGAGGAGGAGACAAAAGAAGAATGCATAAGAAGTGTTGTGACACTAGGAGACACAATATCTTCAAGGGATGAATTGAATTGTGGTGAATTCTTCATTTTTGAATTTGAAAGGTTTCTAGATAATGCACTTAAACTTGATGGAAGTTTTAGAACAAGGAAAGTTGTTGAAACTTTCTTGGATGGACTACATAGGTTTACTAAAGAAGTCACCGACAGAGCTTGTAAAATTCGTGGAAATTTTTGATGCTTTGAGATTTCAGAGGTTTTAAAATTCCTCAATTGTATTGAATTAGGGTTCTGAGTTTGTAAGTTAGGGTTTCCAAAATACCTCATGTGTTAAAACCCTAAACCCTAGGTCTGAGCGTGCACTTTTGTTATAAGAATTTGTTGGCCTACTACACTTGGTTCTCGATTGATCAAGTTATAACCTTTGTCTAGGTTGTTGTTCGATAATAGGCCTCTTGGTCCCTTTCCACCGTGGCTCATGCCCGCCAATCTAATATTTGATCAAGTATCCTAAGTTTGTGGGTCATGAATTAATTTTTCCTAAGTCTAATGTTTTCACCCTAGGTCTGAAATGAATCTAGGAGTTGAAGTCATGTGTTACCTAGGACTAGCCCCTTCTAAGTCTTAACTTAAAGCACATGCTTTAAGTTTCCTTGAGTCATGCATCCATTGGTCCCACAATAACATGTTTTTGAATTTTATTGGCCCCTACCATACCACATGAAATAAAATAATCACAAAAAGGAGGCTGTAGGATAGTGGGTGTAGAGTCCCTAATAGTGTCTAGTAAACTTGGTGGTGATCACACAATTCAGAAGGGAAAACCTAACTGAACAGTCCACTTAACATTAGAAAGACTTTCATTGAATTATCAACCAAGGCTAGTAAACTTGTGATGGTGATTACATTGTATGTGCTTTCAAAGATTGGAAACTACCTAAAACAATCTAGTAAATAAATAATTATAGTTATTGGAAAATCATAAAACTACAAAACAATGAAGAAAGTAAAGTTGTTCCTATGGCTACGAGTACCTATAGTATAAGACTGTAGTTAACTATTGTTCAAAATTAAATGTTGGGAACTAATTGAACTATTTAATCTAACATATTCTACACTCCTAAGTACAACTCTAGCAATTACAATATAACTTATGAAACAAAGATTGTTCATGCATCCATTAATGATTGGAAAACACAAGAATTTGTTAACACAAACTGCATTTATAAAGTAACAACTGAAAATAGAATGAAATAGCTGAAAAAAAGGAGTGAAGGAAAATTACCTTGAGTGGCCCTTTCTCAAGTAGTTGTCTTCACTAAACTAAAACTAAATCTACCTCTTATGATCCAACACAATCATAGTAACTCAAATTCACCATTGTACAAATCCAGAATATCACATAATATTTTGATAAAAGATCTTATTCATGAAATCATCATTGCATAATAAATATAGTTTATATTCCAACTGAAAAGTAAAAGAGTATCTAGTAACTAATAAAACCTGATTGAATAAAAACTAACTAGCTAACTAAGACTCAACCAATGTGCTATACATATAGGCATGAGGGAGTTTATTCAATTTAGGACTCAAAACTGAAACCTTTAATGACCACTCCCTAAATTTTAGAGGGTGACAAATATTTAGTTAACTTTTAATGCAACTAGAAAAGAAGAAGAATCCAAATTGGATTATGACTTTATTTGTAACAAACTGGAACGTAGAATGCTCAAAATCAGTTCTGTTTAGAACTCCAATTGCAACAAGAATCTTCCTTCTTCTATGCCTTTATTAGTCATCATAATGATGCATCATCTTCTCCATTAAATGTCTACATGTTGTAGTCATCATGTTCAATTTATTTTGGAAATCCCCTATTTTGTTGTTTAGGAACTCCTTTAGCTGTGGGCTCTGTGCCGTAGTTGTTGTGGGCTATAGTGCCTCCTCTAGATGCAAGGGGTTAGTTCACAAAACATGCATACATACTAAAAACCATGACTAAGCATAGATATCTAATCAAAATTCATACATATTCAGACATAAATCTTGCATTAATGATTACATCATATTTATACTCCCATATACTTAAATCAGGCTCAGGGGGTGCATAATAGGTATCAAAGATAACATAATGTATGAATATGTAAAACATAAATGTCTTGGTAATGTCTTTGAGCATGTATAAAAGATATAAAAACTAACTATTATCTAGACCCATCATTTTCCCCCAACTACCTTTTTGCTTGCCCTTAAGAAAATCAACTAGGGTTGGAGGTTGTAGTGTAGTGTAATTTCTCTATCCATGACAATATTTACTCCCTTATCTACTTCAAGTAGAAACCTCTGTAACATGAAAGCCTCCTCATTCTAGTAAGTTGAACTTGATCACATTCCTCCATTTTGTCTCATGTCTAATGTGGCATTGGATGAAGGAGTATGGGTGGCTGGAATGTAAGTGGTATCCAATTAAGTGCTTGTTCAACAACAATATCCATATACCTGTGCACTCTCTCAATCATGGCCATGAAGTTGTACACTGAATGTGGCTATTTCCTCTATAATTTTGGAGTCAAAATGTCCCATCTCTGCTGCACATACTTATAACAATGATGAACCAATCCAACTACCAATTTTTGCATTCTGTTATAATCTTGCATCCTTAATCTCATGATCTTCCCTCCCAATCCTTTGTACTCCAAAAGTTGTAACCATTCATTTATGATTGCATTAGGGTTCTTGGATTCCTTTCTTATTGGAAGAGTAACAAATTTTTTGCTCTCCTCATACTCCATGAGTTCACCTCTAAATCTTTCATTCCTAAAGTAGGATGCTAGTGCTCTGACCTATAAATCCTCCACAAACATCAAGGGGTTTCATTATGTCTCCTTAGACACTAAATAGTTATGCAGATGGTTCTCACAAAATTGGTCTTGTAGTGTAGAATCAACAAAATATTAACAAAATCATATTTTGTGCTCACGGAAACTGGTTGGTTGCTTATCAACCTACTAAATTGAAGACTCAAAAACTTTTCCTCAAGAAACAAGGAATAAGTTTTGGTAGGGGGTCTACACTTGACAATTTGGGCAGCCTTGTCTGCTACCTCTTCCACTTTCATTGCTAACTTACTCAACTCAATGTCCTTACCTTACCCTCCAGTATCTTTGTATGCTCTGCCATCATTTCTTCCTTTTGATTTTTCCATTTTCCCCTTTGCTAAGAAAATGCTTCAGTAATCTTCCATAGTTGATAACCAAGGGATAGAGTTGTATGACATGTAGGGGTTTTTGTAACAAGGGGCTTCTGATTTTCAATTGCAAGTTCTTTACTCCCTGTTTTGATCATGGAAAGTTGTGCCAATAGGTCCAATTTTCCCCATTTCCATATGTTTGCAGTTTTTCTTCCAACTCTTGTATCTTTATCTCCCTTTATTTATTCTTGTTCTCATAATTTTGAACTAGTTCCTCAAGGTGTTTAATTCTTTCTATAGCTTTCTGTAGCTCCTTAACATTTCTGTCCTCCAAAAACATTTCTTCTTTTTCCAAAAACTGTTCATCACAACCCCCTCAATAATCATAACCCTCATCACTAGGGCTAGCTGGGGTTTTATTTCTTGTTTTGTTGGCAAAAAATACATCCTCTGAGTCTGACTCAAAGGTGGTAGATACATACCAATTTATTTTTATAGGCACCTGTACATTCTCAGAGGCATTTCCATTTATTTCCGAGTCAATGTCAACCATCATAACACTTTCTTCATGTTGTCCTTTGTCCCATGTTTCCTTTGTTGGTTTTTCTATACTTCCTCTCATAACACTGTTCTTCAAATGAACTGAACGCCTAGGTGGGGTAGATTTCCTTTCATTTGTATCCTTCTTTTTCTTCTGTATCTTAGAAGGTGTGGATGAACTACCTCTTATTTTCCTTGTCCTAGGTATTTTGGAGGAAGATGGAATCTCTTATGCTACAAGCTAGCTAGAGGTTGCATGTGGTAACTCTTGCTCATTTTGTTAGGTTCACCTTGGCTATGGGTAGGTGAAGCCACAGGTGAAGTAGGAGGGGTTTCTCTTATAGGTCCAGTAGGTGATTTTGGGGCCTCTAGCTCTACAGGTTCCTCAAGGAGTTGATTAATGTTTTGACAAGCTATAAAATATTCCTAAGACACCTAAGGGTGATGAATCCTATGAATCCTTTTTACCAACAAGGTTATCAGACAAAAATGTGATAAGGTTGAATCATTTTGCTTCCTTTGATATTCTGCCCCTATTCTCATGAGAAAATTATAAAGATAATTGGGAAAATTGACCAATAGAAATTTACAGAGATGACTTAACAATTTGAAATGAACAGTATACAATAAAGATAATCTACCATCACATGTAATGCATTTAATGATTGTAAGAGAGGGGGACCAACCACATTCAAGGCCCCGAGTCACATAGATCCAAGAGCGGAAGGTTTCCCTAACTTATCTCAGCTTAAAGGAGTGTTTTAAAGTGAGGGACGAGAATGATGAGTACTATAAGGTCCTTCAACCACTCTACAAACCCGAGACAAAATGGAGCTAGGCGAGCCAGTTTTTGGGTCCCACACTGTACCTCAAGAAGTTCTTTTCCCAAGGATGAAGGTGTAGTTCTAGGAACTGGAATCTCTCGGGTATGCTAGCATCTATACAACAAGAGGACCAAAAGTACAATGAGAACTGCTAGAAAACAAGCAAACAACCTAGCTAGTGACTTTTAAGGGAACACAACAGAACTATGAAGTAAGAAATATACAAACAAATATGATAAAGTAGATAATACCAAAGCTAAGATGACAAAGATGATCTCACAAAAGAGCCTATTCACCAGCTAGCTTCAAACACACGTCCACCTACGCACAAGATGGAGGGAAAAAATTTGGGGGGGTTTTTTAGGGGCTTGCCTCAGTCAAACCCCCATTTTGGTGTTTCCACCTCCACGGACAACCAAGATTGCAATGATGGAGAAATATATGATAAAGAAAGGAAGGAACGTAAGGAATACACTAACACTACAAAATAGTAAAGTGCTACTCAACCAAATCATAGAGGAGAGGAGTGAAAATGCTTACCACCTCTAGCAAGAGCTCACAAGCTAATGGAGGAGAAAAAGAGAGGACTCAAGCCCTTGTTGCAATGGTGTTGTTCCACACTTGCTCTATGGAGTTGATGGAGTGTTGTTGCTGCTATTATGGAGTGCTGGATGCTTGAGAATACAAAAAAGACTATGTAGAAGGATGAATTGAATGCTTAGAGGGATGAAATGTGTGAAGAAAAAGTGAATTTGAAGGAGAAATGAGAGTAACAACCATATTCGGGTTGGTGGGTCAAAGAGGGGTGTTACAAACTACCCCCAATGGGAAGTGCAATGCCTTTGTAGGCCTCAAATGCGGGAATCTGTCAGGGATGTTAGTGCGTTGTGTAGACATCTGCGCACTATGCGGGCATCTCCGATAGTTATTTCTCTGTTGATGCACAAAATGGATGCCAAGTGGAATGAAGGCAACATGCTAATGCAGATTTTCTCCTTCAAATTTGGTTTTCTATAGTGAGGAAGTGTAAAATCAAAATTTGCATAAGGGGTGCAAATTCAATCCTATACATTTTCCTCCCACTTTAGTGAGCATGAATAATAATGAGTGCGTTAGTAAAGTAGATC
>VDFB02071324.1:0-10958 GCA_007258455.2 Sequoia sempervirens | reverse complement strand
CGATGAGGTCAAAACTGCTTTACAAGACGTACATGAAGGTATATGTGGGGCACATTCTAGCGGTCCTAACTTAGCCAAGAAACTCTTGCGTATGGGTTATTATTGGCCTTCAATGGAAAAGGATGCTTATCAGTTTGTTAAAAAATGCAAGCAATGTCAAAAACATGCAGACTTGATACATGCTCCCGCACAAGAATTGCAGTCTCTTGCTACACCATGCCCCTTTTATCAGTGGGGACTCGATCTCGTGGGCAAGATCCATCCTCCTTCCTCCAATGGTCATAAGTTCATTCTCGTTGCCACCGACTATTTCACGAAATGGATTGAAGTTGTTCCTCTCACTCATATCACTGGAAAACAAATAGCCACCTTCATACTGAACTACATCATTTGTCGTTATGGCGTTCCTCTATCCATCATCACAGATAATGGTCGTCCATTCAAAAATCAGGATGTCCATGAACTCTGTGAGAAATTCCATATACAACATCATTTTTCCACACCTTACTATCCTCAAGGTAATGGCCAGGCTGAGGCTTCTAATAAAACCATTCTCAAAATTCTTAAAAAGACAGTCAATGAAGCTGGTCGAGATTGGCATATTCAATTGAATCCTGCACTGTGGGCTTATCGCACGAGTGTTCGCACTCCCACAGGTGCTACCCCATATGCCCTTGTCTATGGATCTGAAGCCATCTTGCCCATCGAGGTTGAGTTGCCCTCTTTGCGCGTCTCTTTGTGCAATCAAATTAGTGATGAAGAATACCAAGTTTCCCATTTGCAGGAGTTGGAACTGTTGGATGAACGAAGACAAACTGCTTTCAATCATCTTAGAGCATATCAGCAACGAATGTGTCGAAGTTATAATCAGAAAGTGAAACCGCGTACATTTGAGGTTGGGGATCTTGTTCTTCGTGAAAATCCTCGCACTCAACAAGATAGAGAAAAGAAGGGTAAATTTGAGCCTAACTGGTTGGGTCCATACGTTATCACTGCTGTGTATGGATCTGGGGCATACCAGTTATCTACTCCGGAAGGTGAAATGCTTAGTGATCCCATCAACAGTATGCACATTCGCAAGTTTTACACATAAATTCTTCAGAGGGAAATCTTTTCAAAAGTCCTGAAAAAAAATTCAAAAAAAAAAAATCATAAAATGTCTTGAAAAAATTCAAAAAATTCATAAAATGTCCTGAAAAATTTCCAAAAATATCATAAAATGTCCTGAAAAAATTCAAAAAAATCATAAAATGTCTTGAAAAAATTCAAAAAAATCATAAAATATCCTGAAAAAATTCAAAAATATCATAAAATGTCCCAAAATCCTTAAGTAAAAATATCATAAAATGTCCAAAAAATTCAAAAATCATAAAATGTCTTGAAAAAATTCAAAAAAATCATAAAATATCTTGAAAATTCAAAAATCATAAAATGTCCCAAAAAAAATTCAAAAAAAAAAATCATAAAATGTCTCCGAAATTCAAAAAATCATAAAATGTCCTCGGAAAATTCCAAAAATATCATAAATGTCCTCAAAAAATTCAAAAATCATAAAATGTCTTGAAAAATCTCAAAAATCATAAAATATTCTCAAAAATTCAAAATCCTCATAAATGTCCCTAAAAATTCCAAAAATATCATAAAATGTCTTGAAAAATTCAAAAATCATAAAATGTCTTGAAAAATTCAAAATCATAAATATCCCTAAAAATCCAAAAAAATCATAAAATGTCCCGAAGAAATCCAAAAAAATCAAATATTCCAAAAAACCCAAACAAATAAAAAATTCCAAAAAACAGTGGCACTTTCAGATCACCACACGACTTTGAACTTCAACAAAATCAAAACATGCAAGTGTTGACAATCAAGCAAACATTATAACATATATATCAATCCACCTTTCAAATCCAACCAAACACATAAACTGTAACGAGAATCACTTTTTACATCAAAGCAGGACTCTTGTTTGTTTGTTGATTTTTTCTTATTTTATGGTTTTATCTTTGGTGACATGTCTTTTAGCTTCTTCAGGATGTCTTTGACTAGAGAGGCAAGGATGGGGCATGTTCATTTGTTTGTCATTTGTGGATTGTTTCTTATTCACAGGATGACTCGTCTTAGGACATGGTTGTCTAAACTATCAAGGAATCTATACAGCCTTGTTCAGGATGGTATATCTTGCTCAGAGGAAGTCTGCTATCCCACGTCATTCCAAAGGTTCATTGCCATTTGCCATTAAATAAAATAAAAATGTAGCAGATTCGTGTCATCTTAGATGTTCATGTTATCTAGATGCTTATACTAATTTGCAACATAATAAGCCTGATGATGATAAAAACACTTAAATGGTACAAGAAGCTTCATCACCTTCATTATCTTCCATCTTGCATTTCATTTTCTTCATCTTTCTTGTTGCGGAGAAATCAATTAATTGCTTAACTCACTGATATATGTCTTTTGAATCAAATCTCAAATCAATAAAACTGCCTCTTGAAATTTTAGGTCCCCTTAATCAATCAATCAATCCATCATTGCAGCACCTTGTCTTGCATAAGCATAATTCTCCATTAGCTTAATTAGCTCAATCAGCTTCATCAACTCATCAACTTGGCTATACTGATTATTTCCATCAATTGTTTAGTTACTCCTATCAACTTTGCATTTTCATCAAAATGTACATCATTGCTTTATCACTTGCACAATATCAGGTATCAATCACTTTCTGGACATCTATCGAGAGATTAATCTTCTTACACCCATTTGATCAATCTCTCGATGGGGCATAATTATCTTATCATAATCCTTACCAAGATATCTTTGGGGCATGTATCGCTGATCAATATTTTCTTTTGAAACAACGCTACAAGTCGCATTGTCTCAAAGAGGGGCAAAATGTGGACACTAAAAAATGTCCTAAGTCCGCGAGCATCATTTTTCTTGGTCATTGTTCTTCGATAATTGAATAACTTTAATTATTCAATTAGGTGTGACTGCATTCCTCTATTAATTAAATAGTTTTTAATTATTTAATTAATTTTCCTTCTCATATTTATTCTATCTTGATCAATTAAAATTATTTAATTGCGTCGCTAATATATCCCTTTCTTCAATAATTAAATAAATGATTTTTTATTTAATTATTTATCTTTCATCTATAGTCAAATAATAATAGCAATCATTATTTGACCTTTTATTCTTCTATAATTAAATAATTATCAAAATTATTTAATTGTGATTCATTCATCTCTTTTGGATAAATAATTCAAATTAATTATCCATGTCTAATTTCCATCTCTCCATTTAATTAAATTGATAAATTTAATTAAATGCTCCTCTTTCATTTTCTCTATATAAATAATTTGGATAAATTATTTATTTTCCATTCCACTTGTCATTTTCCTCCATTTTGAATAAATAATTTAAAATAAATTATTTATGCACCTCCACCTAGTCAAAGATGCTCTGTCATAATCCTCTATCATAACATTCATTTCTGTCATAGCTGTCAGGCATCATAGCCGTCAATGTCATAACTTTTCCATGCATGGCATATTCTTGGTGCATCAATTATCATCCATTGATCTTGGCATCTTTTCTGAGACTTAATCTCAACCATCCATTTCGTAACATCTCTCTCATGCATTCTCATCCATTGATCTTGGAATCTTTCTAGAAGATTAATCTCAACCGTTCATTCCAATGGTTGTCTATAAAAGCATCCTTCCTTCTCCATTTTGATTTTAACAGCTATTCTTCTCCAACTTTCTTGCTACCATTTGTAGGTTTTGCACAAGTGTTTCAACAAATCTGAGGGCAAAGTTGTATAACAAGAAGAAGGAGAGCAAGAGAAAGAATCAACTACAATATGGGGAGTACTTTATTTTATTTTCTTTCATTTTGAAATCTCCATTTGTTTGTTTTCTCTTGTTTGGATGTGGTTTAATAGCTTAGAAGTGTTGGCTGTCACTTTTGTCTATGCTATTTTATTTCTAACCCCATCTAACTTTTTGTCTATGCTATACATTTTCCCCCCACTTTAGTGGGCATATGAATCTACGCTAATATGCATGCTAAAGGAAATCTACTAAACATAAATCACATCATATGCCAAAAGGATACTGTAGAGGAAGCAAAAAACTCTTCGAACCATAGAATCATGCCCCTAGGCTGAAGACCTACAAAACAAGTGCATTAGACAAGAAAAACCTACACCAGACAACAATGTTAGAACATAGAAAACTACAGGATTTGAGTCAACAATGTGAAAGAGACCTTGATGTAGAAAATTGTGTCAGTACTATGCGTCATCCCCAAATTATGAAATAACACATAGAATAATTCTAAGATGAAGAGAGGAAAGGTATTTACTCAGGACAAAGAATATGCAAATCTTTGATCCGGTATATAAATAAGAGAAGAGAAGAGAGAAAATAATTTAAGAATGTAAGGGCCTCACAAGCCCGCAAACCTGCAAGGAAGGTGTCCTCCAAGATCTCTCACATGAAGGATACCCAAAAAATCACCTTACAAACCCATGGTCCTACAAGGAAGGTTTCCTCCAAGGTCTCTCACATGAAGGATACCCAAAAAAGTGCCTTACAGACCCGCAAACCTGCAAGGAAGGTTCCTCTATGATCTCTCACATGAAGAATATTCAGAAAAGCACCTTACAGACCTGTACATCTGCAAGGAGATGTGACCCAATATCTATCTCATGGATCAAACCCAAAGAAAGTTCCCTACTGACCCACAAAATTGTAGGGGAGTGACCTCCAAGATCTCTCGTATGTAGGAAGCTCAAAGGAACGAGACTCTGTAGAGTTAGAAAGTGGCTTCATAGGCGTACCTGCAAAGTAACATGTCTGAAAGTGGTCACATAGGAAATCAATCAAATTGGAAGGCTTTCAAAGGGGTCCCTCAATAACCCTTCAAAATAAGAGAGGTCCACTCAAGGTCTAGTCAGGCTGCCCCCAAGCTAGACACCAATGAATTCATTTGAGGGAAAAGCTTTCAAAGGGGGTCCCTCGAGAACCCTTCAAGACAATAAGGGATCCTCTCAAGGGACACTTCATTTGAAAGATAAAGAGAAGAGAGGGGGGTCCTTAAGGAGGATGCACATCTCCATAACAAGTTATCACTACCCCCAGCATACAAGGGAGGAGAACCATGCAAGATACTTAGAACATGCAAGATAAAGGTAAACCTCAATATCACTATCATTTGAAAAAGAGGTAGTTGCATCAGCAAATAAATGAGTGATGGCACCTAAATCAGGAAGTTGTTGTATTTTATCCTTCAAGGCTTTACATTCACTAGTGGAATGGCCAAGCACTCGATGGTATGCATAGAAAGAATGTTTTGCTTCATCATGTTTATGAAATTTCCTGCATGTAGGAGAAGGAAGATTGACTAAGTGGGCTTTCAGAAACCGCAAAAAAATACACTATTGCTCAAATAGAGGATGAGGAGCAGGAAGCAACCCCTTCTCTTATGGAGAAAATTTTGACTTCTGAGAAGAGGAAGGCACAAAGATAGAAGACAAGGGCAAATGAATCTTTTCAATAGAACAAGGTTGAGAAGAATTCATGTCACTCAACCATGGATTTCATTTAGATTGTTTATTCAAGCAACCAAGCCCCAGATTATGCTTACGGGGTGTGAATTCTATAGGGACCTGAATGCCTTGTTCGTTACACCCACAACCTTTACACCCGTAACCATATTTAGGAACGAGCTTAAAGCCAAGGCCATAACATGTTTGCAAATCTTGAAAAGAAGGAGGATCCTCATAAAGAGAGTTGTCCCAACAATGGGGATCACACTCCTCCATGGGATCACCATCATATTCTTTAATAGGACTCCCAACATTATCTTCTTTAGCAGAAGCATAATAATTTTCCTTAGAAGGAGGATCAACACTAAGAACATTAAAATTATTGCTCACACTACCCCGTGATATAGAAGAATACCCATCTCTGATAGTAGGTGTGGATGATGTTATTGGAAGGTCTGAGTGGATTGGGTCAACTTTATATTCCCCAATGAAGGAGTTTGTGTTAGGGTTAGAGATGGCAGATCTAACAATTAAATGCAGATTTTAATTAATAAACAGAGAAACTAAAACATACATAGAATAAATCATAACAAAAAGAATTTAACATGGTTCACCCAATCCGAGCTACATCCACCAAACTGCATCCATCCAATACTTTTATTATCTAGTAAAAAACCCTTTTACAATCTTGCGAATAATCACGTTTTTCATCATACAGTAATACCCATTCGAACCCCTTTTTAACAAGCTTAGAAGCTTCCAGATTTTTGGGTTCTACAAAATTGGATTTTTTTTTCCATTGATTTTTCCCTTTTTCGGTGATCACACGAAAAAGTAGGAGGAATTTTTTTCTCGGGGGTTGCCACCTCCGAACCCCCGCCCGAGGCCCGGCCCCGCCCCGGACCCCGACAAGGATAGGGGGCCAGGGTGTATAGTATACCATGGGCTATACAGTATAGCATGATTAGTCGCCACATACCAATAGTTTGTAAAGTCTAAGGAACCCTAATCATCACCAAGACACGCATTCTTTTGAGAAGTAGAAAAAATAGACTTAGGATTCCTTGCTTCAAAAGGATCTTCTCTAGGGACATCTATCTCAAGAGTATCCTTTGTAGTATGTACTACTGGAGTAAACATCGACACATTGGAAGATACTGAAGGAATAAGATTAAGCATAGCTGGAACCTGACCAACATGTCATTTCACATTTAATGCATAGCATCAAGGTCAGCCTTGACTATGATGACTTTATTATTACAAATGAACTTAATAGATTTATGCAAGGTAGATGGGACTACACCCATAGCATGAATCCACAGTCTACCAAGAAAAAGGTTATAAGGTAACTTTTCTGACATACCATATACAAGGATGGGTACAGTAATGGGTCCCAACCTCAAAGGAAAGACTATTGTGCCCAAAGGATGCCAACCAACATTATCGAACCCACAAATGACAACAAAAGAAGCATTAAGAGAAGATGAATCAATATTAATTTTAGGCAATAGATCGAAGCTACACACATTGAGTGTTGAACCAACATTAACAAGAGTAAGTCTAATTCCAATTTTATTAATGTTCAATATGAGCATTAGAGGTTCTACTTGCTTCTATACTTTGAAAGGTAGGAGTTGCTACAGATAGAATGTAATATTCAGCGAATTTGTTGGTGTTTTTCCCAATACACCTAAGGAATCTCTAAAGAGTAGCCAGTTCCTATGTTCAAGACCCTTAAAGTGAATGGCCAGCTAACAAGATTCAATCGAAGACTACAATAGTCTACACTTCAAGCTCTGTGGGACCTAGGAGGGTGTTCCTTTTAGAATTTTATTTGACTACCTCAATAAATGACATAGAAAATCACAGATTGGTACCTATAAGTGGTAAACAACATATTTCACTCAAAGGTTGGCTAGTGTTCAAGCAAATATCTATCAATTTACTGAGAATAGAGAAGATATCTCACATACATGCCTCATTGTAGGTAAATTCTAACCCTGAATCGATGGTCCAATATATTATTATCACTCTAAATGAAAAATACCAAGACAAGTAGACTAGCGTCTTTATCCATTGGGCAATGGAGTCATACATATTACACCCTGTCATGCAGAAATTCTTTAAATATGACAATTATGGACTATTTCCACAAGGACTTGCATTATGGAAACTCTCTGCACATAATTCATCACTTCTTACCAAATTCTCAGCAAATCATTACAAGTTGATGACCTCACTTAAACATTTAGTTGATTCATTGAACCAAGGAAAAAATGAAGACATGCATTCAAATGAAACATTCAAAGACGAACCAAATATACTTGATATTATATTCAAAACTTGCAAATTGGTTTAAAAAGAAGAGTAGATGAAATATGTATGGAATTTACTTTCGATATCAATAATTTATACATAACTATTTGAGATTTTCATATGCAAAGTTCAAAACCCAAGACAATTCTACTATCCTATTTTTTGGTATCCTCTTATTTTCTACCCTTTTACATATCAGACCTAAAGACTCAAAAAATTAGAACCCCTGCAATTGAGCCCTAAATTCCCTTTTATAGAACAAGGGAGCCAACAAGCTTTTGGATTGAAATGTAGTTACATTACAAAATTTCATTTTGTACCACATTTCAGCTACATTTCAAAATTCCCCACATAATGATTCTGTTAAAACAGGAAAAACAAAATTGCCACAACCACCATGAGTAGGAAAAAGGTACCACCAAAACGTTCCTTGAACACCATGTAAGAAACAAGATCAATGATCATACCACCACGAGGGCACATAGTCAACATCCAACACCTCCAAAAAGAGCCATGCATGTGGAGAGAAAGCAACCACCACAAAAATTGCTAATCAACACAAAAAAATTAGCTCACACACCACCTTTTCAATAACCAAAAGACCTTTTACTAGTAGCACAAACACCGCGATACACACGCCCACTTCATGTCGTAGTGAGGATTGGAAATGAAACCTCAACTCCTTCCTTGTCTTTGTTTCACTTTAGCACAACACCATCATGCCCACTTGGAGTCCTGACCACTAGAAGCCGAATAGAAAGCACCTCAACTCCAGGAGATGGAGCTCGACCTAGGGTCTCGAGATACTAACAGTAACCAGAATCTGTCTCAATTTTAGTTTCTAACGAGCTCTCTGTGATGTTAATGGGAAAAAAATTTCATCCAAAGGATCCATGACCATATCAGGATCTCGCTGATCTCGTGGCTTTTCATGAGCCTTCATCTTTTCCTAGCGATCCAATAGGGAATGGTGCAGATCGTTCCCATCATTCAATCTCAGTCATTGGTTTAGAACCATGAGAAATGAAATAGATAGTGGAGAATAGGACCCACGTCCATATGAGGACATGCATCTTTATCTCGCTATCCTCACACTACATAATCGGCCATCATTTTTCATCCACGAGCTGGCAGGGTACGGTAAAGATTTCCTCCCACGGTCTCGAATCACTAAACCTACATACATGACAAGGTTAGTATTTAATAAGGGGTTGATAATAGGTTGATGATGATTTCACCCTTGCAAATGGATGACTTAAGCCTAAGTCATCAGTGAAAATTAGAACTCGACTTTAGGAAACAACTAAAATCGATGGCTGACTAGGTAACCGGTACTCTTAACCAAAGGGGTCGGTAGGAAAATGCATACAATGGCTTAAGTAATGACTTAAATAACTGGTAACTGGAAAGGTAGGTCAATGTGACATTATAATACTTGAAGGCTTTCAAAGGAAAAACCCTACTCACACATGGGGACAAGGGTTTAGAATGTAGACAATGTCTATGGGCTACCTAGAAATTGCAAAATTTTGGGAAGCTCCATCAATGGCTCATGCTCAGGGACGTATACCCCTAGTGGGTATAGCAAGAATCTAGATCTCAATTTGAAGCAAACTAGGGTAGAAAACCAAAGCCCAGGAGCATGCCCGAACAAGGAAAGCAAACACAATAGAAAGAAAACACACCAGACCAACCTATGTACACTATTTACAAAATATACATTGCAATTTACTTCCATAAATTGGAGGCCCCTATGTTGGACTCAAGGAACACTAAGAGGGGGGATGAATTAGTGTTCAACAAATTAGACTTTCAATTCAGATCTTAAACCATTTTTAGCACATAAACATAAATAAAGATGCAAGCACATGAACAAGATGATCAAAACACCATAACACCAATATTTTTACGTGGAAACCTTGTTAGGGGAAAAACTATAGTGGAGATTAATCCACAATTTATACTCTATTAAAAGTATGAATAAAAGGGAATGCACTTACATTTAGGCACGCTTCCTAGAGCTCACTACTCAAAATAAGGAAGGCTCACTGCCTTACAAAATGTTTGTGATTACAACAAAAATTGAACTTAGAAGATAACATCTACAAATGCTTGGATTCAGTTCCAGTGAAGCACATAAAATAGATTTTGAACCTTTTGTCTAATCCTACAACTCACTCTACTCTGGTCTACCTTAATTCACAATAATCTTCTTCTACTCAAGCAAAATTTACTCAACTAATCTTCTGATGTCTGCTCATAAATTTGTTCTGCTCTTTTCACACATTCACACCTTCTCACCACTTCATCCTCTTTTTAAAAATCAATTATTGATCTCATATATATATCTACTAGCAAAGATTTTAATCACTTAAGTTGCCTTCAACAAAACATGAAATATTTTCCAACAGTCAGCTCAAATCATGAGTAATCTTTAATGTGCACCCACACAAGTCGGCTAAGACATAGCTAGGACCCAAAACAATATTCTCAAACTTAGAAAAAAAAATTAAACAACTACTCCTTATACATCTCCGACATGCTACATTCATTGAGTCAGCCACAATGATCAAATAAACAGAAAATCATTCTACCGAATCTCCTAACTCGTACACTGATTGTTGCAACACCACAAAACTTACCAATAAGGTAACATACATGCTTAAAAAACTTTCTTGGGGATCCACAACACAAAATTATGATCCGGTGAAGTATACAAATCAACTAACTGACCAGATACCCTGTTCTTCATGCTTTTTGTCGATAACACATTGTCTTCTACATTTCCTATTAGTATAAGTAGATCCTTATCTGCAGACCAAGATAATAACTTCAATTTCCATAAATGACAACACTAGAATCCATAAACAATCTCCCCAAGCCATATTCCAACAATCCCCCCCTTTGGCATTGATGGCAACACTTCGTGAAAAATGACTAAGTGTCAAAACTAAAACTCAAAAATTTAAAACACAACAAAACACTACTTCCCCTTAGAATGTCAAGAAATTTTTCATTGCTCTCCTCCCCCTTTGACATCAATGACAAAATTTTACTTCTTACTCTCCTTTTGCTAAAATTTACACTG
>VDFB02071323.1:0-12674 GCA_007258455.2 Sequoia sempervirens | reverse complement strand
TGTCAACAATTCATCACGGATTAACGTCATTACAAATTCGTCTCAAGGAAAATTCACCACCAGCAATTCACCACCACGGAATATTAATGGCAAACTTTTAATGTGATAAATTTTCCACAGTTGTGAATTGCTGGTGTTGAATTTTCCTTGAGGTGAATTTTTCATGGTGGTGAATTTCCCTACCGTGAATTGTTGACGGTGAATTTTTCAACGGTGAATTGCTGGCTGTGAATTTTCCTCGAGCCCTCTTATAGATTTAGACATTACGATATATATAAAAGAAAGAGAATAGAGTTATATTTTATAATGCACCATAATTTACAGAAGATTTCAGTGCCATACAGATTTCTGTAGTAAGACTCTATCTGTAAGTTTCTTTCATAGGAGAAATTTATAAACAAATTAAACGGGATACATATTCAGCAGCACATTTTAAGAACAAAATTAGAATGAATTTTTGTCTGTAGGTTGCGCTGTTAAGATTATCTTTTCCATAGTGGTTGCTGCCTTCATGGGCAACGACACCAATATACCTGAAGTTCCACGTGATGCATGAGGAGAGGATTCCTTACCTAACGCCCTCAACCCGGCTAATTTTTTGCAACAAAATAATAATAGCAGAGTAGAGAAAGAACGATGACTGCGGATTGGTGTGCATCACTAAACGTTTCAAAAGAAGGTATTGCAAAAAGATGGTTGGCATAACAGTGCAAACTTACAGTTATAATCTTTCCCTACCATGCATAGATAGGAGGGTCGAACTGTAGTTAGTGTACTGATCCATAGGTAGAAGAAATAAATATAGTAAAGAGGTGATCGAGTAATCGTCAGCATAATAGTATAAAATTCATTGGCATTTTGGAGACCTGTTAAGTCTCTCTTTCATTGAAAAATGAATCTATGAAGAAAGCATTTGATCAGGAGCACACATTGTGAAGTTTATATAATTAATGAATTGAAATTTTAATTTTTCTTTATTGTTTTAATATCGTTTTATATATAATTATTTCAATATTTTAAAAACATTTGTTATTTAAGAAGTGTCTTTTATATTATTTTTTTATTCAAAAAATTAACTGTTTTTAAGCCTTTTAATGCAATAGAAAATAAAATGTAGCTACTATATCAATAATTTTTGAATATTTTAAAATTATTTTAATATTACCTTTATATATAATATTTTTTATTATTATTTTAAATTTTTTAAAAAAAAATTATCTAATGATCTTTATATTTATGTATTTTTTAATTCTAAATAATTTACTTTAATCAAAATTTCAATTTTGTATTTCTTTTTTTAAAATAGGTTTTATTAAATAGAAAATAAAATATTATGGAGGTTTTAATCAATTATTGATTAGTTCTAACTATTCTTAAATGTTATTTAATTTAATTATCATTTTTTATTTTCTAAATATTATAAATAGTGATAGATATAATTTTTTACTCACTATTTTTCAATAAATATGATATTGCATTCTTATGAAAAGATAACTTAATTATATATATTTTTAAAATATTATTTTGAAGTGATATTATACAATGTTTTAGGAACAATGAAAAAATATACTAATAATTCTTTATATTTATTCAGGTCAATTAAATAAATATTTTAATTAAGTATTAATTAATTTAGATTATAAAGTTTGGTTTATTAGTTAAAATAAATATTAAATCAAATATAAATATTAAAATAAATTAAATATAGTACTTAGCTTAAAATTCCACCATGTAGGAATGTTATAATGGTTGTCAATAGTTGATTCAAATAAAGATATTAGACTCTACAATCAATTGTGTCTGGATAACTTGGATAACTGAATGAAAAATTGGTTTTTGTGTATTGTGGTCCTATACTTGTGTGCAAACCTAATTTAAGATTCACATATCTAATATAGAAGAATATGCAATAGATTGACATTCATTTTCTCTCAAATTTTGTTATCTAAATGTGCATAAGGACAATTGGTATTTGTAAAAACCTTTAAATTTTTTAATCATAAGGGTTAATTTCTCCCCATTCCAACCCCTAATAAACTAGCTTTCATCTCTAAGTGAAAGAACCAAGAAAATTTTGAAAAAATATTCATTATTCCTAAAATGGTATATGTAAATGTTGCTATATCTTTTTCATTCTCCAAAATATAAGAAATCATATGTACTCAATAAGAATTCCCTAAGATATATCAATGATCTCTATCAATTTTGAATGAGTTAATGGGAGATCTTAATAGAAAAAAAATTAAATGCATAGATAAACATAAAGTTGTCTTAAATTAGCTCAAAATAAGTAGTGTAAAGTTTGACAAAATTAAAATTTTAATTTTAATTATTTTAAATTTTAGAGATTAGATTTTCAACCACAAAATTGACCTAGTTCAAGTAAATTAAGAATGTTACTCAACATAATTATAATTAAATTAATATTTTTTTATATATTGTATATGTATAAAATTGTCAACAATACAATTAATAGAATTGTAAATAGTCTTTTAAGTTGTTATAACTACCATAATAAATTTATCAAGAGATTACAATATATTACAAAAGTTTGAAAATTCAAGATATATCTTAAATCCATTGTATAAACTGTTTGGAGGCCGCCCAGGTAGGATGGCAAGCGAGCATTATCATATAACTATTTCACCAGATGCATAACGCCTATGGTGTATAAACGGTTAAAGTATGTTTGGCAGTCAGTAGGCATGGGTCTTTGCTGAGGCAACGTCTATCCAGCCCCAGGAATGCACCCGGGGCATGGATGCATGAGCATGATGCCCATGGATGTGGCTTGCCTCGTTTTTCTCGTGCCTGTATTTTACCCTGCCTCTATATTGTCCTGTCAATTATGTAAAAGTTAAGATATTTATGTGCTCTTTTTGTATTATAAATTAATTTGAATGATGTGAAATATAAATTTTATTGTAATATTTTATATTATTTTTTAGTATAATGAAATTTATTACATTTGAGAAAATAATATTTTTAATAAAATAGAATGTCTCATTTTTATCATATATATTTTTAATTGAATAATAATTAGAACAAGTTAAATAATAAAAAAAGATAAATTTTGGGGTTGGGGCCCTAACTTGGTTGGCTAAATCTTTCCTGTAGCAGGAGGGGCATGTCAGAGTTTCTAGGGGGTTGTGCTACCCCCTGCAGTCTAAAAAAAAAAGAGATAAATTTTAAATTAAAATAAAAGAAACAGATTAAATGTTAAAGTATAAGGACAAAAATTAATTTTAATAGCCATTTCAACATGTGAAAATAAATGAGTGGGTATGCAACTAAAATAATAGAAACTGTTTTTTTTTAAATTATAATCTATTAAATTGTTGATAGAACATCTTTAAATGACAATTATATTTATTTAAAAAGCATATAATAAGAATAATTATGATAACATTTAATGGATGTATAAAAGAATGATAACAAAAAATATTTTTGAATTAGAAATTAGTTTTAAATATATAGAATTTATTATTTTATACAATTAATTTATAAATATTCTTATTTTTATTATATTATTTATGAAAGATGCATGTCTACAATTTATAATAGTAAATGAGAGGAAAAATTTAGATTTAATTGAATCACTGTTTTTATCAACTTTTGTGATTCAGAATGAGAAAACATTGTAGAACTGAGAATAGAGAGAATAAAAAAATGAACATAAAATAAAACTCTAAATGTTGAAATAAAAATAATAAATTCAAATAAAAATCAAATTCAATATAATGAAAACAAAGAATGTAATAGAAAAAGAAAGAAATAAAAGAAAATTCAATAATAAAAATAATGATTAAAAAGAGAGAGAGAATGATATTAATAAAAGAAGTCCAACTCAATGATTAATAATAGGAAATCTAAGACATGATTATCAAAAAGTAATAAGATTCTAAATAATTATAAAAGATAATAATAATAATAAATTTATATTTATATATTTTTACAACGAATGTTGTTCAAATGCCAAAGTGAAAAGGAATGTGAAGATCTAAAGAAGGAAGATTTTATATATGTTGATATAATTCAAAACATTATTCATTAGTAATAGTCTTTTAATTTTTATTTTTTTTATAATTATGAAAAAATTAGACAATACATAAATTATTATATCAAATAATGTTTTCAATATATAAATAATATTTACTTTCTAATTCTAGTATTTAAAAAATATTATGTTTGAAATTTATTCTTTCATTCTTTTATAAATTATGATATTGTTAATAGATTTATGTAGTGCATGTAAGATATAAGTGTATGGAGGTTAGATAAGGAACAAACTATTAGATGGAAAATATGTTTATCAAAATCTATTAAATTATATAGAAAATTTATGATGATTATAAATAAAAAACACATAACATATATTTTCAAAATGTGTTTTAAAAAAATGAAAGATTAAATAATTGTAGATTTATTATCAATATATTTATTTTTTATGTTTTTATTTTAAATAACATTTTAATATATTTATACTATAATATAATTTATAATTATTATTTTATTATTTATTATAATTAATTTAATATAATTAAAATATATATAACTTAGATTAATACAATTAAAAATATATATGGTAAAAATGGGGCATTCAATTTTATTAAAAGACATTCTTTCCATAAAAATAAGAATATTTATAAATTAATTATATAAAATAATAAATCTATATATTTAAAATTGATTTCTAATTTAAAAATATTTCTTGTTATCATTCTTTTATACATCCATTAAATATTTTCATAATTATTCTTATTATACATATTTTTTAAATAAATATAATTGTCGTTTAAAGGTGTCCTATCAACAATTTAATAGATTATAATAAAAAATATATTGTTTCTATTATTTTACTTGCATAACCACTCATATTTATTTTCACATGTTGAAATGGCTATTAAAAATAATTTTAATCTTTATACTTTTACTTTCTTTTATTTTAATTTAAAATTTATCTTTTACTATTGTTTAACTTGTTCTAATTATTATTCAATTAAACATATATATGATAAAAATGAGACATTCTATTTTATTAAAAGATATTTTAGTAAATTTCATTATATTAGCATATATATCCTAATATTGTGTGTTTATAATAATATTGTGTCAAGATATATCATCATATTTACATTTGAACCCGTTTTGTTTATTTTAAGATTATTATATATTATATTATATATTTAATTTCTTTTTACAATATAAATAAAATATATTTATATATTATATTATTCCTATATTATTAATATTATAATTCTTACCCTAACCATAATTATAACCCCATTCATAATCCTAATTCTAATGATAGCCTTAATTCTAACTATAAATCTCATTAAACCCTAACCTTAATTGAACCCTACCTCTAATCTAACTTTAATCATTATTGTAATTGAACGGGCAACCTATAATTGAATAAAAACCCTAACTATAACCCTAATTATTTATCTTAATTGAATTTTAACTCTTAATCATAAACTTTATCCTAGATCCCTAATCCAAAATGAAAACCAATTGAAACCTAACCCTAATTAGGTCTTAACAATGATTAAACCCTAACCCTAATACTAAATAATACCAAACCCTAACCCTAATCATAATTGTAGCCCTAGCCTTGACCTATCCTAGATCCCTAATCCAAAATGAAAACCAATTGAAACCTAACCCTAATTAAATCTTAACAATGATTAAACCCTAACCCTAATACTAAAGAATACCCAACTCTAACCCTAATCATAATTGTAGCCCTAGCCTTGACCTTAACTTGTAACTCTTAACCCTAACCCTAAGCCTAATTGAAATCCAACTTTAACTCTATCCCTAATTGAACATAAACCCTAACCCTAAGATTTATCTTATAAGCCTACCCCGAACTCTATTGAAATATAACCCTAATTGAATTCTAAACTTGATTGAACCCAAACCCTAACCATAATATTAACCTCAAACTTTATTAATTAAAAGCATAACCCTAATTGAACCCTAACTCTAACCCCAACCTTCACTCTCATGCTAACCCCAAGATTTATCCTACTAATTGAATGTTAACATTAATCATAACCCTATTTTAACCCCAACCCTAAGCCTAAACCCAAGCTTTATTGTAGGACCCTAACCATAACTCTACTACTTATTCGACCCAAACCCAAACCCTTGTGTAACTCTTACCCTAGCCCTAATTAAAACCTAACTATAACTCTAATCCTAATTGGACCTTGATTAAACCCTAACCCTAATAAAATAGTAACCGTAACTCTAAATAGTAATTAAATCATATCTTTAATTGAACCATAACACTAACCCTAACCATAATTGAATCATAATCCTAATTGAACCCTAACCCTCTTTGGGCCCTAACCCTAACCCTAAACCTTAATTGGATCATAAATATAATTGAACCCTAACCCTAACACTAACCCTAATCCTTATCCTAATTGAACCCTAACCTTAATCCTAGCTATAATTAAGCTCTTATTGAATCCTAACTATAATTAAAACCTAACCCTAACCCTAACCCTAATACTATTTGAACCCTAAACCCTAACCCTAACTTTGACCCAAATTGAACCTTAATTCTAATCCTAATCCTAATTTGTATCCTAACCATAACCCTACCTATTAATTATAACTCTAATTAAAATCATCACACTAACCCTAACCCCAATCCCAATTCAAACTCTAACCCTAACATTAATTCTAATTCTAATTCTAACCATGAATCCTAACCCTAAGCTGAAGCCTAATTCTAACTCTAACCCTAAACCTAATTTTAATCCTAAAGTAAAACAAATTGTAAACCTAATCATAATTCTAATTATTGTTATCATTCTTTTATATTTATTTTCACATGTTGAAATGTCCTTATACTTTAACCTTTAATTTGTTTCTTTTATTTTAATTTAAAATTTATCTTTTCCTATTGTTTAACTTGTTCTAATTATTATTAAATTAAAAATGTATATGATAAAAATGAGACATTCTACTATTTTAATAAAAGATATTATTTAGCAAGCATGTAATAAATTTCATTATACCAAAAAAAATATAAAATATTACAATGAAATTTATATTTTACATCATTCCAATTAATTTATAATAGAAAGAGGGCACATGACATTAAGTTTTACATAGTTAAAATATTTTAACTTTTACATAATTGATATGACAGATACCGGTTATTACGGAGGGCAGAGCGTTTGCAGTAAAATACGGCACGCGAGAAAAACGAGGCAGGCCACATCCATGCCCCGGGTGCACTCCTGGGGCTGGATAGCCAACGCTCTTTGCTGATAGTGGACGGTAGGGTCCACGATACTCAGGCAAAGTTTCTTCCAGATGCAGGCGATGAGCTTAGCTTCTTCTCACTGGCATAAGAAGATAGAATTCATACCAATCCCACTTGCGGGGCCTATTCTCTGAGGAGTTACAGATTTAAAAAAAATCTTGCGGGGCCTGACAGCGTTACCATTGAAGTCACGCCAATTTTCATTGGAGGTTTTCCTTCATCATTTCTTCATTTCCCCTTGCTCACGACATGTCTCTTTCGCGTTCTCAGTCCGAGTAGTACCACTCCAGCATCGGGATAGCTGTACGCGGAGTAACAATGCGAATTGTGTCCTTGGAGAACCCAGATTACGTGTAGAATAAGCCATAAGGGTGATTCGTTTCCCTCCACTATTTCCCATGTGCGTCAGATCTGCAATTTTCTCTCTATCTTTGACCACCACCTAAGCTTCTTTCTCCCTCACCCTCTGCAAATTTGCAGAGCAGGATAAAGACAACGCATTCCCTAACCCACTTGCGCGGCGCATTCACACTCCTTCCCTTCCGGTAAGCCACCACCGCCATTCTTAGTGCTCCATCTCACCTTTTTGCCGCCGCCTCAAAAAAATAAAAAGGGGGTCATCCTCCATTGTTCAAGTAAATCAGTGAATGAATGAGTAGAAGCGCAGAAGAATTTAGGGTTTTCACCAACTTCAAAGATTGCCTTTCTTAAATATGAAACACTTAATTCATTGTACCCCCTTGGTAGAGAGGGGATATATTAATTTAAAATGAGAGAAGAAAGGATATAAAAATAAATAAAGAAATAAGTATTAGTTACTATTAGTATTTCTTTTTAAAACATAGTGAAGCTTCTTTTACTCATTTGTAATTTCTTCTTAAAGTGAATAAATTGAATATATAAGAGTAAATATATTTATTATTACTTATATCTAGCATTCATTATTCATATAATTAACTACTCATATAATTAATTATATAGATATAAATAAATAAGAATGAAGATTAATATAATTAAAAATGTATAAATATGAATATGGGAGTAAATGGGTAATTACGTAAAAAAAATTATAGATCCGAATGTATGTATATATGTGTCAGAAATGACATTGCATACGTAATGCCACCCAATGTTTATAGTTTTCTTCCATGTTGCACATGGTTGGTAAATCTAGGGTACTCTTACGTATTGTTTCAAAAATTAAAAAAGATGTGTTTTGCCCTACAGTCAAATAACTGGGCATTACATATGGTAGGAACAAACTAAATCAATAAGGAAAGCATCATTACTAACAATGTTAGCAGAAATAAACAAAGCATCAAAATCACCATCTTCTGAGGACTTTTTTGTGGAAGTATCTGAACTCTTTTTCTTGTTTCTACACTCCCTCACATTGAAAGGTGAAAAATTGTCACTCTATAGTTTAGGACATAGAAAAATAATTAAATTCTTCACTTCTCATTCAAGGAAACCCTAGAGATCTTAATCCAAGGATGGAATGAGGTGAAGATATCTGCAATAGGGATGTCCTAGGGTATGTTAAAAGGCTAAAAGGGGGTTCACCACCAAGCTAGGGCTTGGAATGACTATGAATGAATGTAACATGCAAAACCTAACTAGATAACCTAGGAAATGAAACTAAAATATAGAATAACAAACTAAGAATGAACGAAGGTGCACCTAGAAGAGAGATGAGGTCAAAATAAGCTTCAAAACTCTAAAATTCTATCATTTGATGCTCACTGGGACTCATACGCCAGTATGGGCAATTTAGTCAAGCAAACTAGGATTTATGTGCCAAAACTAGAATTTGGAACTGCTAAACTAGGATCTATAAAAAATGCCTGAAAATAGGTATAGTGGGACTCATACACCACAAGTGGCGTATCAGTCTCATTTTGTTGTGAAGTGTCCTGTTTTGTCTCAAAGTGTCCCAAGAGAAGAATTTTGAAGTGAAACTTTGTGAGGTTCTGAAGATGAATCAAATAAGCACTTTCCTATTTTTTTCATGTAAATAACTTGGATATCTTTCTCTAGATTTATTTTTTTGTGAGTCTTGACAAATTTTCATGACAACTTTGACAACTTTTGCAACTTTGTCATTTTGGCACTTTTGAGGGCTTCAAATCCACTTTTTCTTCAACCTATAAACCTGTAATCACACAAAGAGAGAAAAAAAAGTGTTGTTTTGTTAGGGGATGGGAGTTTTCCTTGGTCAAATCTTGTTTAGGTAATTAAACCTTATGATGAAACAATGAAACAGGAATAATGATTCCTTGAATGATGTCTTGAAATGTAGGTCTGCAATCTAACATCAAGTGGCCATGAAGGATGTAGATTTTGATCTTGAATTGGATGTGAAACAATGCTCAACTTGGATCTTGAATGCTACATCACAACACTAGCTCAACAACATGATTGATGCCTTATGATGATGGATCTTGAATTGTTGCAACAAATGATGAAGAAACCTACTCTTGAATGCTTTAAAGATGCTCTTGAATGTCCTTGAATACTCTTGTGAACTCTTGTAATCACAACTTGCTATTAGGAATGCTCTCTTGAAATTCTTAGGTGAAAATGAGTGAAATAACCTTGTATTTATACTTATTTATGTCAATTTTTTTGAAATAACAACACTACAAGTCGACATCAAATCTAGGAAGATAAAATCCTGTTAAAAATTGAATTTAAATTAGGTCCTAATTAGAGTGGGACTCATATACCCAAGGTGGTGTATGAGTCCCAATGGCTCAAAACTGGGGCACACACTCCAAAATAGGTCATGTTTAAGGTGAAATTTAAAATCAGGTACCAAGACCTAGGTGGGACTCATATGCCCAAGGTGGCATATGAGTTCCAAACCACTAAATTTGAAACACATGACCCAAAACACTGAATTATGATTGGTCATTTGATATATGTCGGGATTATCTTTGGAAAAATGCATTTAATTAGGCTTGTGGATGTAAAATAGGGCCAATTAAGGTATAGATAAGCCCAATTAATTAATAAAACCCTAGATTAGTTTGAAATTTTTAGGATACACTTTACAACACCCTAAATAAGGCACCATTAAGTCCATTTAGTTTATAAAAGGCCCTAAACTTAATGTGAAGGTGTAAATAAATACACTTTACAACACTAAATTAAGGAAAAATTAGATCTATTTATCTTAAAAGGACCCTAAACCTAACATGAATGTGTAAAACACATTACAACGCTAGATCAAGGAAACCTTAGGTTCAATTTATCATTAATTATTCCCAAATTAAGTGTGAAAATGTAAAGGATGAATTTTTTCTACACTACATTTAGCCCCCACTTTAGTGAGAGGAAGAGCTTGCTTCAAACTCACACTAAAGTAGATAGTCAAGAGGGGTCCAAATGTACCAATGTGAATGGTTTAGGATGAAAAATATCAAGGGGGTGGTCAAGCCTCCAAGATCCAAGATCATACATCAAACCAACATAAGCACAAAAGGACATGCACAAGGTGTATGATATGTAGCATCAAGATACACAAATATATAATGTCAAAGATATAAAGATGAAAGAAAAAATAAAAGAAAGGGTGGATCAAGCTTCAACCGTTTGTATCACACATTGTGAATCAAATGAAGTTGTTTGTCCAAAAATGGACACTCACTTTGAGGCAACGAAACTTCAAGCTAACTACTGGGTGAGTATCCAAAAAGTGTGGCTTAGTGAGAAATACATGCCTCTATATTGGCTTCTCACCATATAATGAGAAATTCATGCCCACATTTAGGCTTCTCATCATATGCTAACCATACCAAAGCTATACCTCTTGATCACTTTGACAAGGTGCCACAAAACATGAACGACAAGATTCACAAGGCAAGTACAAAACTTCATATGCTTGACACTCATGAATAAACAAGATGGATCCACAAGCAAGCAAAGTGTTTTATGCAAGGTGGCCATATAATAGATATTGTAAATGAAAAATAGTGTAAGGTATGTTCAAAGGGATTTCACTTCTAAGTTAATGTAAGGTCTCATCTTAGGGAACATTGTGCCTAATGTCTCTAAGAGAGGAAAAGTCAAAGAAGTATCGTGCTCTTGGAGGAAATCAAATCCAATGACACCACCAAGAAAAGGGTGTGTCATAAGAAGAAAGAAAATCAAACATGAGTGTCAATGTATGCCCTCACTTTCAAATAGTTTCTAACACCATTGTTGTGATCAATTGCATTAAAGTAGAAGAAGATGTATGAGAGGTTATTCAAAAAGCCCTATGCCAAGTCATATGTTTTTGAATGAGACTACATCATGAATAAGTATGTCACATGTGAGCCAACTTAAGGCATGTCATCCACACCCCAAGCTTGCTCTTATATATGCATGGAAGGTGGTCAACTAGCCAAAAGATACAACGACAGATACCATACAAGGACAAGGCTAACCTAACCCCTTGCCGCCACTTAGTGCAAGACAAGGATAAGCAGGAATGATTGATGAAAATCAATATCAATTAAAGGAACTAGGTGCCCCAACATAAGGAAGAGCACCATAATCCTTAAGATGTTGAATTTGATTACTCAAAGCCTTACATTCATTAGTAGAATTGCCATGTTCAACTCTATGATATACACAAAATGAAGTCTTGTAGTAGAATTTCTTTCATGTTCTTAGAGGAAGAGATATCAAACGGTCTCAAAGGAGTCTCGACAAGATACCCTCTTGATCAGTAGAAGATGTTCCTTTATTTTGTGACAAAGATATCTCTTTCTTAGTAAAATATATCATTCTTACACAAGACTCTTTAAAATGCAATATTTTGTACTCTCCTATAATAGAGGGTGTAAAATATATCAAATTTGAATTGTTAGTGTTTTGTGTGACATGACATTGACATTAAGTGGAGATTTCTTTGTTTCTTTCATTTCTTTCAAAGGATAATGTGGATTAAAATCTTTTGAGCTCCCTTTGGGTTGGTGTTGATTTTTTTTCATGGTCCTAGCTCACGCTTCACATGTTTAAAGATTTCTTGGGCCCCTTTTGAAGTGCCTTCATTTGCTGGTACCACGTGTCAACCGTATGGCCTCTTCAGGGTCTTCTTCCCTTGCTTCATCCTACGTGCTCCGCCCTTGCATCATGTGTCAATCATGTGGGCCTTTGATGATCCTCTCTCCTTTGTTTCTCCTCTAAGCTCCACCTACATGCCACGTTGCATCATTCCATGGGCACCTTTTTGGTGGACCCCACAATCAACGCTTAAAAGTAGACTTCTCCACATTCCTTCTCTACAAATATTCTAATCGAAAGGAAGGGATGAACGAATGTAAAGCCCCACCTCTTCACCATGTTTCCTCACCAGCTTTGTGAGTGGGTGATAGGTGTCATCTGGAGAGTTTCGCTACTA
>VDFB02071322.1:0-21025 GCA_007258455.2 Sequoia sempervirens | reverse complement strand
TTTTGTTGTTGTGTAGTTTCTTTCAGCAGGATTTAAGTTTTTACTAACATAGTAAATCGCATGCATGGCATCATTTTCACCTTGTTGTCCTAATATTGCACCAATGGCTAAATTAGATGCATCTGCATGTATGTGAAAAGGCTCTCCCCAAACTGGTCCTTTGATAATGGGTGAAGTTGTTAGGGATACCTTGATTGTTTCAAAGGATTTCTAACAATCCTCTATCCATAGAAATTCTTCTTCTTTCTTGAGCAATGTAAATAGTGGTGATGCAATTTTACTAAATCCTTCTATAAATCTTTTGTAATACCCTGCATGCACAAGAAAAATTCTTACTCCAGTTTGGTTCTTAGGGATTTCAATGTTCTATATGATCTCAACTTTCTTGGGATCAACCTTTATCCCATCTTTTGAGATGTGATGTCCTAGAACAATTCCCTCTGTAATCATAATGGAACTTTTCTCATGATTGAGTGATAACCTATGATCTTTGTAGCATTGTAAAAACTTTTCTAGGTTTTGTAATGCTTCATCAAATGTTTTAGCATGGACTATAAAGTCATCCATATAGATTTCTACACATGAAGTGGTGAAATTTGCAAATATTGCAAGTACTGCTCTTTGAAATGTCGCAGGTGCATTACATAGTCCAAATGGTAAGACTGTATATGCATACATACCCCAAGGGCAAGTAAAGGCAGTTTTGTCGTGATCTTCAGGGGCTACTTGGATTTGGTTATATCCACTAAAGCCATCAAGAAATGAGAAGTAGTTGCTTCCTGCTAGGTTGTCTAATACTTGGTCAATAAATGCCTATGGGAAATGGTCTTTTTTTGTGGCCTTATTCAATTCTCTATAGTCTATGCAGACTCGCCATTTACCATTTTTTTTGGAACTATAACTTGTGGAGAGACCCACTGACTATCAAATATTGAGTATATGAATCCTACGTTAAGTAGCTTCTCAATTTCTTTTTTAACAATGTCACGAAGAACAGGTTTAATTCACCTTTGTCCTTGTCTTATTGGTCTAACATCTTCTATGTAGATGTGATGACTACAGATTGAAGGATGGATACCTCTCATATTAGTATATTCCCATGCAAATGCTCCAGTTTGTTTTTCTAAAATTTATTTCAATTTTTTCTCTTGTGTTGGGGATAAGGTTGTATTGATATTAAGGGGTTTATCTCCTACTACTGTAATCTCCTTTATGCCCATTTTAGAATTTACTGATTTCTCAACAAGAGTATTCAAAGGACAACAATTTTGTTCATGTAATGTTGTTTGACAATTATCTTGCTCATTTTTCTGAAATCATCTCTTGTTCTTCACATTCTTGGATGTGTTCACTTATGGTTACCATTGATAATTCCACAATACCATCACCTTCTGAATCTAAATCCTCATCCACTCAAAGTTGAGTGTTTGTTTGAATTGATGGTTGTGCAAGAGGATAAAGTGATAATTCTTTTTGTTTTTGTCCATTAGTGATTATCATGCTTCCTGATCTATAGTCAATTAAGGCTGCAACGGTAGCCAACCATGGTTTGCCTAATATGATTGGGTATCCAGAATCTTTCCTTCTGGATTTGAGAACCAAAAAGTTGACTGGGGAATCCCATGTATCAATTGTAACCATGATTTCTTCTATAATACCTTCTGGTTTTGTAGTTGATTGATCAGTCAACTGCAAAATAGTTGTTGTTGGTTGAATTGTTGTCATTCCTAGATTTTCAACTACATCAGATGTAATGACATTTATGGCAGCTCCTAAGTCAATTAGGAAATTTGGTATTTCAATTCCATTTATATTCAATGTTATGGCAGGGCTACTAGGATCATTATATTTCTGTGGAAGCATTCTTCTTGATAACACATCAGTAAGTTTAGTCCCTACTTGAATTGTTGAAGGCATTTTCTTTTTCCTTCTTGGGGTCTTCATGCAAAGGGATTTTACTAACTGGATCTCTGGTATATCCTTGATTTCTTGTAATAGACGTATCTCTATGTTATTCATTTTCAAGGGAGCTTGTTCGACAGTTTGTTCCTCTTCCAACATTTGTTCTTTGCTTTCTTCCTCTCTTCCTGGAATTGTCTTAGTTGGTGCAGTTTGCACATTTTGACTTTGCAACTGTATGTAATTAACATCTACTACATTTACATTTGGGTTGTTTGTATCAGTTCGTGCATTTTTTGGTTTGGGAACTGGTTGAGCTGGCATTTGGGGTTGATTCACTTGATCATTCGAAGCATTAGGTGCATTAAGGGCTGGAGGTGTTTGTGCCCATGGTCATTTCTATCCCCGATTTTTCCATGGTTGGAATTGGTTTTGATTCTTCTACCATGCGGATTGATTTGCTTTCCATTGTGGTTGTTGGTTAGCTTGCCACTGGGATTGGTTTTGTTGGGGATTCATCCATTCTGGTTGTCCCCAATATGTAGGTGGGGGTTGTGGTTGATATTGGGGGGTCCATTGATTTTGGTTATGCCATGGATTTTGATTCCAGTTTGATTGTGAACCACATTGTATTTGATTTGTGTTATACCCTTGGTTCTAAGGTATTTGGCCGACATAATTGAGCTCTTCCTTGATTACTGGTGGTTTCTTGATATTTTTCTTTATTCCTGCCAAAAGATTGCAAGAACTGGTCGGGTGTGGTTTTTCAAAAATCTCACAAATTTCAACCTGATTTAATGGGAATTCCCTCAAAAGGTGTTTTCCCCTACATTTGGAACAATAAATTGACAAGAGTTCAGTGGTCCTCTTTTCTCCTTGCATGTTAAGATGTAGTAGCAGATCAATCTTCATGTTCACCAATTCTTCCATTATTTCTGATACGCCAGTGGTGTGAGTCTTGTTCCTCCTAGATTTTTGAGTCCCCACTCTAGTTCTAGAGTAATTTCTATAGATCTCCACAATGTCGTCCAAGGAAATCTTTTTAATGTCTCCATTTCCCATCAGGTTCAAGGATTCTCTAGACTCATCTTCAATCCCTCTCAGGAAAATTATTTTGTTGATTTCATCATCCAACCCATTAATGCACCTTTGATGTACAAATTGAAATCTATCAGCATAGTCTTCTATAATTTCATCTTCTAATTGCTTTATGTGAAACAGTTCCTCCTTTCTATCTCTCACTCGACAGTATTCCTAGTATTTTTCAAAGAATTTGGTCTCCATCTGCTGCCAAGTCCTAATCGTTCCTGACCCTAAACCCATAGACCATCTTAAAGATGATTCTTTCAAAGTAGAAGGAAACAACTTCAACTTTTGATTATCAGTTGAATAATCATAGGTTTGGCATAATATTTTGAATTAAAATAGGAATTGATCAAGGTCTTCTGTAGTCTTTCCCCTAAATGTTGGAAGAACTGAGGGTGAAATTTTTTTCATAAGGGGTTCATCAAGCTATCTTTCAAGATTGATAGGATTTGAAAAGGTCCTATTTGCTGGTGGATGTACCGGTTGGTCACCCATTTCTTCTCCTGGAAATGGATTTATGTTCTCTTCTTGATTTTTAATGGGGTTTTCCTGATTAATTTATTGATTTTCAATTTGGTATTGTTGGATATCCTCTTGATTAAAATCAAGATTTCTTCTAATGTCAATGTTTCATGGAAGAAACCTTCCTAGTTGGTCTTTGCTTCGTCCCATCCACAATTTCAAATATCTCTTCCCTATCAACACTAAGGCTTCTCACTAAATAGCTAGATCATTTAAGTATCCCTGGAAACGGCACCAAAAATGATGGGCAAGGTCATTGATGTCACAACTTGCATCATTTAATTAATTCTTTTATCGAACCAGGTGTGTCTCAGAGCAATATGTGATAAGGATAGTTGTCACAGATTCTTTTGGGGGGGTTTACATTGTAAAAAATGACTTTAGGTATCATTTTTCCTACTTCAAGAGCTTTTGGGAGCTCTTGGGAGCTCTTCAAGAGCTTTCTGGAGCTAAACTCTAGTGACTGATTCCTAAGATTTAAATCTACTTTAACTTCTAATTTAAAATCATGTTGACTTAATTCTGACTTTATTGCCTTTTATTTAGACCAATTCATGGAGACAATTAATGATTACTTTAATTCCTAATCTAAAACACAGAATTCCAAATTAATTCTATTTTGCTTCAAAAGAAATCCATAACTTAATTGCTGGAAAGTAAATGTTAATTAAAGAGCAGGAATGAATTGCAGGAAAATAATGATTATTCTGAAAAGCATAAAGACTAATCTCCATGAATAGATTTTGAACAGGCTTCAACTCCATCTTTCCATAAATATCTAACATTGTTTTAATGAAACTTAATAAACAAAAATTAATTCTAAATTATTCGAACAACATCTAAACCTAATTTATATAAGAAACCTATTAACGATTCTAATGGTTCAATTCAACATTTCTAATAAAAAAATCTAACCATTCTAACAATTTGGTCTTAACCATAATAAACTGAAACTTCAAAATGTAATTGTAAATAGAAGTAATTATCTGATTTTAACATTTACCAGGGTAGAAGATGATTTCAATGATTGAACAATTCAAAATCAGTTCTACTACATATTTAATATTAATGAATCAAAAAATAACAACACTTAACAAAAATACCATAAGATCATTCCAAAGGTTAAGCGGGCCCTACTCTTCCTCAGGTAAGATCCTTCAACACAATGGATTGATTAACTTCTTGCTTCCCTTCTCATTGATTAAAAGTAGAACGCAGAACAAAGTATTGCTTGTGATGACAAAAATTCTGATTGCAAATTATCTAACTCCTAACTAAGACTGAAATGTGGATATTTATAAAATATCCTTATTAGCTTCTAACATGGTGTTAACTACCAAAACTTAAGGCAACCAACTACATATTACAAAATTAAACTAAAAATAGAACTGAATTTGACTAAGGAGGACTATGCTAGAACTACACCAGATTGGCGCTAGAAGTAAAAGTTCCTCAACCAATTATCAAGAAGTTGATTCAAACTTTGAGTGACTCATCATCTAGCAGGGCCTATCTATGGTGTAGTCATTCCTCATGATTAGATAGAGAGTTTAACCATCTCATCAATCTTTAAGATACCCTATTAAAAACCCTTATGAAAAGGACAACAATCATGGTAATAAAGATTAACGCAGCATAATCATCTCATCCAAATTCATCATAAAGAAACACATTTAACATAAGCTATTACTTCCAAAATATTTGCTAATTTAGTTAAACATAAAGTAAAATAAGAAAATATGTTAATCTATCGTCTACCGCCAGTCATGTCAATTAACAATAAAAACAAGTCTTTTTAAACATAAAACTCCTTAAATGAAAGTATTTTATATCTCCCATCACCAAATTTTCAAAAATAACAACCTAAATGTGCCTCAACACTTGGATTAAACAATGGCTAAAGCAATGTGCATTAGTAATTATTAACTTTGAAAGAAAACCTACCCTAACCTACACTAACCAGTAGTGGTAGTGTTCAAAAAAATCCATTTGCTAGTTCTTCAAACTAACTTCCTTTTCTTAATAATTTTTAATGTTTCTCATGTGTATGAGTAGCCAAAAAGATGTGGAGAAATGACAAATATTTGATCAAATTCTGTAACAACTCTTGGAGAATGAAAAAAATCCACTTACCTCTTCATGTTGACCATACATGTTGTTTCAAAGGGATAGGTAGGATGGATGCATACTTCTTTAGTTGCAACCTCATGCTTGTGTGTAAGCATGACTTGCAATGATTTTTTGGACTCCATCTTAGCTAGATATTTGATAGAACATCCTTTTGAAAGGATAAAAATTGATCTCTCCTTGTTGGTCTTTTGCTTGTGCATTGATGTCTCCTCATTTTACTAATTGGGTTGTTGTATTTCCAAAGCATCATTTATTAATACGGTCACTTCTACATTTGTCTCCTATTTTTCATGATTTTCATCTTCTAAAGGTGTTGGTTTATCATCTAAGAGTTAAAAAAAACTTCAAGATCATCCCAAAATATATCTTCTTCAACCTCTTCTATGATTTTTTGTATGAGAGGACTAATTTTGACCTTATATACCATCTTCTTCTCATGCTCATCCTCATCTTGTGATGATGTTGAAGTTTTCATACTTTCTTAATCTTGCTCAATTAAATATGGAAGTTCATCAAATAAGACTATGAAATCACAATTTTCATTACCTTTTTCAAGCCTTTCAACCTACTACCCTGGTTGATTATGCTCTTCAACCTCTTGTTGTAAGTCTAATTTTTTATTTTCTACCTCATGTTCAAGCATATCAATAGCAAAAAATATGTCTTTTTCTCCCCAAACGCCTCTTCTTTATGCTTTCTAAATCGGCTTCTTTGATAAACAATGGGCCCACCTTTGTAAAGGAAAATGGTGTTAGGATACGAAGAGTGATTATAGAAATCTTGTTGATCTTCTTGATAATGTATAAGCTTTGGAGATGGCCACTCTTGAGGTATACTAGGATTCTCTTGATTAGATTCAGGGTTTTGCAAAAGATGAATACTCCTAAAACTTTGAATTCCAAGCTCATGAGACTAATTTGAAGACTTAGAAGTTTTATCTTACTTGAAACTTGGAATTTCATACATGAGAAGCTCTTCTTATGTAGGTTGATCTAGAATGTAAGAAAGTTATTGAGCTTCTAAATTTTTTACTTTGTCAAGTAATGTAACAAACTCTCTTGTAAGATACTCCTCATATTGATTCCTTTGTATCTCATGCTCTTGCTGGTATTGGTAAGTTGAGTAAGCCAAATCTTCCTGTTGAAAGTTATACTCCTAATCTCTATCAATCCCACTCATACACCTCTAAAAGTCCAACATTATATCCCTAATACTCACATTTTCAATGCTGTGATGCTAAATATGGGAGTAGTTATGCTTATTTGAAAAAAAAATGGAGGTGGAAAGATATTTTTTCCATAAAATTTTGACATGTTAAAACATTCAAAACTTAGAAATCTAATTAGAAAATCTTTGAGATGAAAACTAATCAAATTCTTTTCTTCATAAATTGAACATACCAACTCACTTAGTCCACTTGAAACCATCAGATTGAAACTTTGAGTTTCCAAAAGTGTGAATATTTTGAATCCACATTAAGTCAGGAGTTGTTGATATACACACCAAATACAAGCAATGAAAGGATAAACTTTTAAACTGTGAAAGTTCAAACAGTCCCATCGAGCATGCCAAAAACTATTGGAAATCATATTGAACATGTTCATTTGTTTGTATGGTAGAGAAATTTGGAAAAAGGTTATAGGTATTTTGATGATGGAAATTGGTTATTAAAGAAGTCAAAGGAAAAAGGAATAGATCAAACATAATCATCATAAAAGTTATGACAGTCAACAATCCATGATAGTAAGAGAGCAAAGGGACAAGTATTATAAGAGGTTGTTGTATAGAGTCAAGTGACAAGTGAAAATTTAACAATGTCTCAAGAAAAAATGAGGAAAATATAGTCACATGAAATGAACAAAGACATTCTTAATGTTTGTAATAAGGTCAAGAGGATAGCCACTCGTTCACTACACCTACACTTTGTCAAGATAGATTACAAATGGTGATGCTAAATTTAGAAGACATGGTTATCTGCAAGTAACTTGTATACCTATCTTCACGTAATAAAATTCATGAAATAATCACAATTTAAGTGTCCTAATGCTTAGTTTTCAAGCACTTATAGGAAGTTTAGGCCTATTTAAGAAGCCTAAATGATCACAACTAGAGTTCAGAGGAGTTTGAGGAAAAAAGCATGCATTTTAGAGTAGTTTAGGGCCCTAAATTTTTATCTATTTTTCCTTATATGCTCAAAAAGTTGAAGACTTCATGTAAAGTGTTTAAGGAAAACTTTTCAATCAATTTTCATGTATTTTTTAGAGGATCAACTCAAGTTTAGTTGACGACACACTTCAAGGAGCATGCAAGGGAAAAGAAATTAGTAGTTCAACTCAACTCTTCTTCACCAAAGCTTTGCATGATTCAAAATGAGTTCAGGGAGTTCCATATCCATGCAAGCTCAACATATTCCATGAGGTTCAAGTTTAGTTAAGTTGAAGAGGTTTTCTATAAAGCCAAGTCTTCAACTCTTTTAAAGTTAGTTCTTCCTTTCATATTTTTCCTTATGCAAAAGAATGAGATTGTAACTCATCGTTGAGAGAATTTTCTCAATTTAAAGTATTTTTATGTAGTCTCAAGTAGTATTTTCATTTTTTATAAGCTAAAGAACCTTGTTATCAATAAAAAATTTAGTTATTTTACCTTCTTAATAATTTTTCTATTGTGTGCGTATGGGTGATTGATGCATATTTTTGTTGTAAGTATGCTACAAGTGTTGTCATTAATGTCAAAAGTATGGAGATGGTGTGATATGAAGATTGATAGAAGTTTTTGTATGCTACAAATGTTATCATTGATGTATGGTGTGAAGAGATAGTTGAGTAGGGAGATTGATGAGAATAGCAGTATATGGTGCTTTCACTAATGATAACTATTGTAATGTGTGTTCCCTTTATCTCCTTGTGTAATGCAATGTAGTTCTTGGGTTCGTGACATGGCTTAACCACTTCCCATGGATTCATTAACTCTAGCAATTATACCAGACATTAATAGGTCGATCTTTTGGTGCAATGGAAATCGTCTATACAACAATTGGTATCAAAGATTGGGTCATGAGTTCAAACCCCTCACTTACATTGGGGGGAATTGTTGCAAGGTGTATTCCCTTGGTCTCCTTGTGTTGTGCAACACAACGCTCAGGTTCGTGACATGGATTTTCTACTTCTCATAGATTCATTAACTCTAGCGGTTGTATTAGGTATTAAAAGGTTGATCTTTTGGTGCAATGGAAACCATCTCTTTGTCTGCATTGCTCTTCCATGAGGAATTCAATTATACAATTTTGAGGTAATGATGGTGTATGTTGGAATATTCTAAACCCAAAGTTTCATGATTTGATGTCTTCCATAGTCAAAGATAACAGTGGCACAGTATCAGTCTAGATATGCTAGCATAACTATGTTAGAGTGTACGACTAGAATGCTCTGCATTCCATTGTGGATGACCATTTTGGTATGTAAATTTGCAAAAGTGTTTGAGGATGCTTGTATTATGTTTTCTCCATGTGGCAAGTGCTTTGGTTGTTCACATGTCAAGTTATGAGTGAAAAAATTGTTCATTCTATTATTTCTTCAGTAGTGGTGTCGACCTAAGTATTTTCTGTTGTATGAAGATGAGTAGAGGTTGGAGTGAAATTGTGGGAATAATTATAGGTCATGCCGACCTATCATGATGTGTTATATGCTTTGGTTCCCTTTGCAAGGCATGTATGATTGAGTTTTGAGCCGACAAGATGAAATGTTGCATGGTACATATTTTGTGCCAACCTAATTTATGCTTTGGTTGATTGTGATATATATACAAGATTAATTCCTTGTTTGATAATGTAAGAGATGCACAATAATTAAGTGTGCGAGATTCAAAGCAAAAAAGTGTAAGTTTTTTAAGGAGAAGAATGAAGTGTGTTAAGTCATTATTCTGAGCTTTAGTGGAACTGTATCTTCAATATAGGTCAAATGCATTATTAGCAGTTCATATTTGGCAGTTAGCCACCCTTTCCTCTATCTCTTTCTATTACGAGTAGTGAGCCACTAGTAGTGAGCCTTTCTTTCCTTTGGACAGTGAGTTTTTGGACAATGATTCCACCAATTGTATTAAACTTTATAATTGGTTGCAATATTTATATTGTGAGCTAATCCTCACCGTGGTTTTTCCCTTTTTTGGTTTTCCACATAAATTTGGTGTTCTTGTGTTCTTTGATGTGATTCATGCTTTCTATGTTCCCTTCAATTACTACAAGTTTAATGTGATACATTAAATGAATTTTTAATTTATTATGAATATTGATTTACCTCGACTCTCAGTATTCAGGGTGTTCAACAATTGGTATCAAAGCCTAGTTCCTTCAATTGGCTTGATTGTTGAGGTAGATATTGGATTTGAACACATCACTACAAGTATCCTATTCCTTCAAAAGAGATTATCCCTGAAGTTTTACTAAAGAAGATTGTGTAGTTGACATGGAAGGAGAACTCAAATCAGCTCTTGATGATTTGGATAAGTTAGAATCTGAGAACAGAGATTTGAAAAAGGATCTTGGTGATGCAGATGAGTGCATTAAAAAGTTGAGAGAGAAACTCAAGAAATCTATATAGAGAATCAAGGAAACAAATGAGAAGCTTAAACAATCTAATAATACTATCACCAATTTGAAAGTACAAGTTGAAGAAGGAAAAAGAGTTGAATATTACCTTAATATCAAACTAAAAGATAAATCTGAAGAATGTTCAAAGCTTGAACAAGATATTGTTACTTTGAGATTAGATCTAGAGAAAGAAAGGATTCAAGAAGAGCTCCTCATTGCTTGATGAGATGATTGTTGGATAGAAGGATTCTAAGGACAAAGAAGAATTAAGTTTTGAGAAAGGTGAAAGTTTAAAGGTAGGTCAAACTCCAAACAATGATGAAAAGAAAGATGAAAAGAAGGGTAATGTCAAACAGATCTAGAACTAGAAGAAAGACATCAAGAGACCACCTATGAGACAACCAAATGCATAAAGTTACCCATCTTTTAATGGTTATTATTATTATTGTAATAAGTTTGGATATAAGGCTATATAATGTAGAAGCGGAATGAATTAGAATGTTTAATCATTTGTGTTGGTGTGAATGGGGTTATTTCCTAACTAGTTATTAGTGAGGACCTATTCACATTATTATAAGTTTACTTAGGAGTTAACTTTCCTAGTTGTTTTTTCTACAAGTTAGTTATAATGGGGTCATGTCTCATTATTTACTTTTAGTTATGTAGGCATTTAATAATTCTCTCATACATTTAATACTTGCATTGAGGTTGTTATTTGTCTCATGTGATAGGATTAAGACACTTGTCATGATCTTGTCTAATCATATCTCTCTCCTTACCTATATAAGAAAGGCTTCATATGTACATTTCATTCATCCAAAGCTCATCTGAGTGTTGTGTAACTCTAATATATCATTGCAATCTTGAGTATTGCATATTGGCCACATCTTGCATCTATTATTGCAATTTCATGTTCTTGATTTTCCCTCTTGTGGAAGGTTGTTGTTAGTTTTTGTAGATGATCCTAGAGGCTTGAGTCCTTGAGTGACTCAAACATGTTCTATGAGCTATAACTCAACTCCTACATGGTATTAAAGCTTTAGAGTTGCAAAAGCCCTTCTCAAATCTGAGGGTGATTCAATCTTGAGCTTTTACAAGGTGTGTATTGGGGGAAAACCCCCAGCCCAGCCTAGAAACCCTAATTCTTACACACACTTCATATTTTCATGCAAGCAAAACCAATTTCGCGCATCATCTCTTTAAATTTGATGGGCTAAATGATCCATCAGAAAACATCAGGAAAGAATTTTAATGGCCTCTCATCCTGGCCACCATGTTGTTCCTAATACTATCTTAACTCTTCCATATTTCCGTGACTTCTAAATTTTACTTCATTTAAACGGTATTGTTAGGTGCCCAAACTAATCCCTCCCTCCATTGGCAGTTTCGCTTTTGAGGCAAACTTCAGAGGTTCATAACTCAACAGCAAACCCTCTTTCTCAAGCATTTTTATTTTGGGTGGAAATTTTGTCCTTTTGGCGCAAACAAGCCTAGCTTTTTTTTATTTTGTCTCAAATGCTTCTATAAATTATAGATTCCTGCCAGTACTATTGAGTCTTTATCATTTTCTCAGAGAACTCAGTGGCTTCTGCTCTTGTTCCCACAATAACATACTTTGATGAATTTTTCTGAAAGTGGCCAAATTTTTTTGTCTTAATTTCCATTGGTGTGATCAAATTGATCTCATTTCATGTAAAAATTTTGCTTTGAGCTTGTGGCCAAATTTGACATTTGTATGCACTAAGATCAAGTCCACTTTGTTGTTTTTAGCAAGTGGCACCACAATCACCACCAATTGAGAAAGTACAAACTGTATTTTAAGTGGTTTCTTTTATTATAAATTGAAATCTCCTGGTATTGACTGATCTGGCTCACTGTGCCTTTTCATGGATCATGTTCTAAGGTTCCTTTGCTGACATCATATAACTATTCAACATGGAATCAACATGCATGGAGTATACTAATGAATTAGGGTGACTCTCTATATGTTGAGAATAAGATACTTGAACCTACTAATGATGAGAAAAATATTAAATGGATGATTGAGCATACCAAAGCTCTTGGATGTCTTTGTAAACTAGTTTCTTAAGATTTGTTGTTACAAATTGAATCATGCAATAATTATCATGAGGTTTGGGACAAATTAAAAACATTATATGGTTCTACAGATGAAGTTAGAGGCTATCAACTTGATAATGAATTGATAAGCTTTGATCCTAAGAACTTTGACAACTTCCAGGACTACATCACTAAGGTTAATGATATAAGGGAGCAATGTAAAGCATGTGGTATTGATAAGAAGGACATTCAATTGGTCTACAATTCATTGAACAAACTTGGTCTGGATTGTGCTACTTTCATTTCTATCTTTCATACTCATAGGTTGAATATGGGGTATACATATACTACACCATCACTTACATCATTTTTTGTTATGTTGTGTAATGTCCCTCTGTTTTGGTCATTCTTGAAATTTAGAAAGTTGGTTGTTTGGTGGCCATGTCATGTTCACTTGTTACTTGTGGTCGGTAATTTCCTAGGTCATGAGGACTTTTGGATTGCATCATTTAATTTGATTTTTATATCAGACAATATCACTAATCTTATGACTAGAAGTAATTTATCAAATTAATCTAATTTTTAAGGTCACTTGATTTGGTTTGGGATCAAATAAAGAGCTAGATTTAATAACAAATGTTGATCGTATTATCATTGAAAATTTCTTATTTTATGATGAAAGAAATCATAAGTAAATGAAGTTAATAAAAATAATTATTTTCCAATGAGTAAATTTAATTAAGAAATTTAAAATCAAGAGTTATCATAGATAAAATATTTAAAAATTGGAACTCAAGTTTGAATAAGGATTAAAGCAAGGAAAAGAATCATTATTGATAAATAAATAAATAATAATAATAAAGCATCTTTTTGGGAAGAGTAAAAGGCAAGGGAAGCTGGAAAAAGATAGCATATGCTTTATCTTCCTTTGTCTCATCATCTTCCAGGGAGAGTTATCAATCTTTGAAACTCATAAAATTAGAATGGAAGAGGCTTTTAGGGGGGGATATTGTTTGTCAATTGGAATCAATCTCGGAGATCTAGTGTGAAGGAAGGATTTGTGGCTGTGAGGTGGAGGTCTTCTATTCATCCTCATCACTTTTGAGCATAGGTTTCAGGTTGGCCATTGATTTTCTCTATTGCACTTGATTTCCCTCCTCTTAAAACTTCATTATATTGCTATGGGTTCACAATTTGTTAATAGTGTTGTTATTAAATTTCATTTAAGGGTAGAGGGTGACTCTTTGGTGGCCCTGCTGTGCCTGCCCTGCCAAAGTCATGCACCTCCTGCAGCTTGCCTGCACTCACTCTCTGCCATAAAAAATCCTCTCAACCTTTCTTTGAGGCCTCTGTGTACAACTCTATGCCTCATTCTGCTTTCTCTTTATTTCATGTACTTATGCAATCACTCACATTCTCGAGTATAGATTTCTCCCCATATGCCTATCAAATGTTCCAGCTGCTTCTTTCGGCCAATCTTCGGCCTCAATGTGATAAACAACGAAAATAGAAGGTCAAGACGCTTTAAACAATCTCTTTGACTTCATTGTCATTCCCACTTCATGCTTAAACTTCTACAAGTGTTATCTGTTATCAAAATAACCGCTGATCAATCATCTAAATTGGTCGTGACTTGAAATACATTTCATCCTACTCTAAGCTCTATTTGCACCTCAATTCTCTCCTCTTCTTTTCCCATTTTTCTTTTGTTTTGATATCACTTGAGGCCCTCATTAATAATGCATATTTCTGGCTCTAAATATTCCACTGGATATACTTGGCAACCTGTCACAGCCGCAACACTTGAAAATGGTAGGTTGTATAGATTTAATTAAACTCTCTGATTTTTTTTATTATTATTATCAAATCCCATGTGTTATCCATAAGACTGAAGGAAAATAGTTTCTCACATTTTTGCAACCGTAACCATCTCAAACTTGGAGGAAGCTTGGTTCGTGTGTCTTCTCTGATGCCGTCAATGAGCAGATTGTTCAAGTGAAGAAATTGAGGACCAACGAGCAGATTATTTAATTCTCTTGGTCTGCGCAATGTTTCAAGCCTTTGCCATTTACCTCCGTTCAGTCGAAGCTGAGAGAAATTGATGTTATTGGATATAGTGTTTAGATGAGCTCCTCCGCATAGTCTGGTAATCTAAATATATATAATCTCCCTAAAACCATTGGCGACCCATCTCAGCTGCAATGTCCAAAATTCATTTTCTGATATTCTTGGCAATCTGTCACTGTTGCAGCATTTAGAATTGAGGCGTTGTATAGATTTAAATAGCCTCCCTGAAACCATTGCCCCTTTTTCAGTTGCAAATTTTAGACTTGCATGGGTGTAGTAAATTAAAGATTTTCTCTGATTTCTTTTGTCAACTTTCTCAGCTGCGTACCTGAGCGTAATAGGAAGTCTAAAGGTTTATTTAATCTCTCTGATTTTATTGTCAACCTGTTGCAGCAGCGTAGGGTGTATAGATTTCAATAAACTCTTCATTTTTGTTAACAACCTGTCTCTGCTGTCATACCTTATCATAATAGGAAGTTTAAATGTTTAAATCATCTCTATGGCAGTGGACGAGGTAGTGCTTTAATGAAAGACTAAGGTGAACTATGTGGCAGGCATTTGAGAAACCCCTAGTCTTGCTAAATCCCATCTGCTCCAGATCCATCTTATCTTAATTGCTTTTGAAAGATGATTTATCTCTCTCATTAGAAAACACAAATTCACGTCTCCTGTCTTGTGATGCTTCGATGGCCAAATACTGGCGATGGTAGGAAATGTGAGTATTGTTGTTTCATCAGATGAGCCACTTCTCGAACCTTCATCAACTGTTGCAGATGCTTTAGGTCAAATGGTAAGCCTTAAACATAAATAAAATCTTGGTTATGAAGTAGGGTTCAATTTTTCCTTTCCTTGCAAATATTTATATATATGCTCATAATGCAATTTATACTTCTCATATGTTATCATTGTGAGTATAACTTACATTATAGGTTACTGTCAAAAATGTTGTGTCAAATTTTAGATAGGCTAGCATTATTAGTAATTCAAAGGCACTGATTATTGGTATTGCACAATTATAAAATAACAGTCAGCAATCTGATAACTATTAGAAAGGAGAGGTTTATTTCACATCCATTGATATGTTATCCATAAGCTTTAAATAGCTTCTATAAATTATTAGTAAATAAATGAATGTAATAGGGAGCCTATGAAGTGTGTTAGAAAGCTTCTTTAGTTTATGAGATTAATGATCAGGAATATTGTGGAATGTAAAAATATGCCTTGAGATAATTACGATAAGTGATTTTAGAGTTCCCTTATTTATTTTTAAATTAATTATTTTTGAACAAATGGATAAATTGTTTTTGACTGGTCATTGATCTTTTAGGGGTAATTTGGTGTATCCTATTTGTGGTATCCTCTTTGGAAATGCTTGGCTTGGGAAGTATTTTCATTCTTTTGGATTCATGTCGTTTATGAGTGTTTTGACATACTCTTTCTTTGTGACTTTTCTTGAGTTAACTTGAGTTGGTGATCTTCTTTAAGTTAAGTTGTGTTGCTATTCATTTATCCTTACATGGTGAATTCTTGGTTGGTTTGAGTTAAGGGGGCTTTGTGGTGGAATATTTTGGATACTAAAGTGATGATTTGGTTGTAATAAGTTTATGCTTCTTATTTAATGCAGTCTTCCCACTTTTATTATTTTGGTGAAACATTTAATTACATTGTTGTCATGTTTGTTGATTTTTGTCAAAGGTCATTTGTTTAACTAGCTGCATAGGTATCCTATGAGGAGGAAATTGAGGTCTCCCTGGGAGGCCTGGTTGCATGCTTTTTACCTCTGTTGTTGAAGGATTGTGTTTGGATGGTTCGTGTTGGTGTGGATTCTTTTGGAGACTAATTTTGATTCAAGGAATCCTTTGCCATTTAATTTGTGTTGTTCTGTTTATGAGTTGTGGATAGTTGATCTTCTTGAATTTCTGATTTAGTTTGTATCGAAGTTGTTGATGTTGTTTGAATGGATTTGTTGATCTTACTTTGGTGTATTTACTCATTATATTGGAATTGCGAATAGTTCTTGTGGTCTTGCAATTATTATTGTCAGTTCTTTCATGTGAACTTTTTGAGAATCTTCCAGAGGCTTGAGTTGATTGTCAGTTGATGTTCTCCCTTTATGTGCCCTTGATGTGGCAAGTGTTTTGGTTTCATTATTCTGGAAGGGTTGTACGAAACTTTGTAAGACTCTGATGTTGTACTTGTTAGCGAGATGGGTAATGCCTCACATGCTTTTATGTTGTGATTCCTTGTTCAGATTATGATGGTACAACCCTTGGTTTTTATGTTGTGGGGTCTCTAGGGAGAGTGGCTCCTCGTGGGGGCCGACGCCCCGTTTAAGGGGAAGGGCTCAGGATAACCCACGAGTGAGTTAGTAAACAAGTGAAAACCTAATAATTAACTTAGGTGGGTTGGGTAGTAATATCATTACAAGATTTTAAAAAAATGGATGCCTCGTCTTCATTAGTGCTTCTGTAGACTAATGGAAGGCTGAGAAGGCCATGGTTGGCAAGGTCGTGACCTCGTCCTCACGAGAGGTTTATGGCTCCGCATTAGTCACCCTATGGACCAGCGCCTCCAGTTTGGGGAGGAAGAGCACAGGACAGCCATAGATGGGACCAGCGCCTCCAGTTGGGAGGAAGAGCACAGGACAGCCCATGTAGGACTATGCGATGACACTCTCCCCTAGTTGCCCAGGTGTTTTTACTTTATTATGTTCCTCTGGAAGTATGTTATGGGAGTTGGATTGGATTGTTGATTTAATGGATTTAAATTGATTTATGATTATTGTCTTAACACATCTTTGATGTACTTTGTGGTTTTGGATGATCCCATTGATATTGATGATTTGTACTCTTTTGGTACTGTGATATGATGTTATTGTATGGTATAATTGCAATTTGGAATTGTGTTATGTTCCTTAATTCAGATGAGTTGGAAGTGTTTCATGATCATCCTTTGGTTACTTGTTTATTGGTCATTGCTTTGATTTATGTGATGAGATTTATGATTTTAAGTTATTTTAATGACTCTTGGATGTTGTTGATTATGTCATTGTTATCCTTGAGTTTTATGATACTTTTGTATGTTGTTGAGTCTTGTGGTTCCGTGTTTGGATGTTCTTGGTTGAGGACTCTTATTGTCAACTCCTAGCATGGGGGGTGGGTCTTCGGACTCACATGGTCGGGTGGAACATGCTAAGCACCCCATTAGGTCCCCAATCGAGGATCGAGAGGTGTGGATTGATGCTGTTGCAGCAACTCCAGAATTGTATTTGTCTTGGAGCCAGTTATGATATTGTGCATCATGTTATCTTGTTGTATGGTTTCCATTTATGATTGGAAACACTTTTGTATCATTGTACTTCTTGAATATTGAATTGTAATGTAACATTAAACCTTATGTGGCTATTTGCAGTTGATATTCAATGTGTTAAGTTAATCATGTATATGTTGTATTTATGTACTCAAATGGTTTCTTATCAATGATTTTCATGTATGTGTTATATTTCTTAATGTTTATCTTGTTATGAATTATATCTTTGGATTTTATTCTTTATTGTTGTTGTGAGGATCTTAGTCTCCTAATGACTCCTCGTGTACCCCAAGGGATGTACGTGTTAATGAATCTGCTTAAATGAAATTCATGTCATGTCTTAATGTGTATTACATGTATGTTATATTATTAAAAAAAAAAAAAAAAAAATTGTGCTGTGATTATTGTTTATTTGTCCTTTGGGGTTCGCACGACGGGGCGTTACAGCATGCCCCAGGGGACTTGACGTTATGATGTTAATGTGAAATGTAAATATGTTTTAATGTTTAGTTGCATGTTTACTTTGTATTATTTAAAAAAAAAATGTGTGCAATGTTTGTCCTTTGGAGTTTGCACGACGGGCGTTACAATTCCTCCAACGAAATCCGAAACTCGAGAACAAAAAGAAATAATATATTTTATTTTATTCATTTAAAAATCGCAGTACATAGACTCTGCGAATTTGTATCTATTTCTTCTCAAACACAAACAAAATATAATATAATATATATATATATATATATATATATATATATTTATTTATTTATTTCAGTATAAGTATATATATATAAGTGTATATATATATATATATATTTATCCACAAGATATAGAATAAATAAAATGAATAATTTTGTTTTTAATCAAACTCATAATAAATCTGGGCATATAAATTCAACTCATAATAAAAATGATTTTCTTATCAAAACAATAATTTCACAACTAAATTTTATTGAAAATTTTCAAAAGGTTTCACTATAGTTTCTTACAAAAGATTCAAGGGTTTATTTCAAGAAAATTTCAATCACAAAACCCTCTTTCAAAACAGATAAATTGATTTTCAAATATGGCAGCCAAGATTCTTGTTTAAAGAACAATAAATCAAATGAAATAATAAATTTAAAAGAACCTAGATTCCTTCGTTCGAAGACGAATCCAAACACAATATCCTTCTTCCTTTTTCAAAAGTAGAATTCCCTCTGTAATTTCTTCTCAATTTCCTTCCTTCAACTCTTTTCTGTATCAATTTTCTATCCCTTCTTGGCAGAACAATTTTAACAAAGAAGCACAAAAACCTTTTCTGTGTGTGTGTGTCCAACTTCCTTTTCACACAATAAAATAAATAAAGCTCTTCTTTCTTTCTTTTTCTCAAAAATCCCAAAACCTCCATTGGTTCTTTTTCTTGCTTTAAAAGCTCAACTTATATCACAATTTTTAATTAAAAATTCATTATTTTCACATGATATTATCCCCACAAGATATTCTCTTCTGATTTTCTAATTTAATATCTTGAAAAAGATAATTTATAATTATCACCAACATTATTTATTTAAATTAATTACCTACACCTTTTAATTAATTAAATAAATTTTAATTTACAACATTTAACTCCAAAATTACAATTACTCACAATTAATCATATCCACAAATATCATTAATTTATTCCATATAAAGTAAAAATAAATTAAATAACAACTAACCATAATTAAAATAAATAAACAACAACAACCAATACAGAGACAAGGACAAAGCCAAAACCATGACACATCAAGACTCACAACGAGGTGATGGACTTGTGACGGGGAAACTTCCTTATCAACTCCCTTTTTCAACATCATACCCATTGGGTTAATTTAATGCTCGCCCTGTCCTGCCGAAGCAAATGGAATCGAGACTTTATTCCTGCAATTCCTGCATACAAACAAATGTCAAGTAACATGTAAATCTCCATTGTAGACACACCATGAAAGGTATTCACGGGATAGCAGGGCACTCGCAAGCGAGTGATGCTACTCTGTCCTTTCACCAAGACTCACAAGCCAATACATCAGAAACCATAGCAACATAGAATCACAACATCATCACATATAATATTAAAGAAAACCATAGAATAACCAATTAATATAACAATGGATCTAGATTCACCAAGAATTGGAAATTTAGAGCACTTCCAACAAGGATCCTTTCTATTTTGAGAGTTGAAGAGAGTCAAAACAATTTAAAAAAAAATTAAAAAATTGTTTAGCAAAAAATACTAATTTAAAAATAATAAACAAAGCAAGAATTTAAGAAACATAAAAATAAATGATAAAGAATAATGAAAAATAGACAAGAATGTAAAACGATTTAAAAAAATAGAGAAAGGAGGTAATGAAAGTTCTATTTTATGTTTGTTTAGTATGCTAGGTTCAATTTTATGGCTTTTCTCTAGTAATAAAGGTTCCATTTTTTTGTTTGATGTTTTTTTTTTGTTTTTCACTAACTAGGGTTTCAATTTTTTTTGTAACTTTAAATAGAAATGAAAATATTCAAAAAATCTACAAAGAATGCAAAAAAATCTTAAATTTATCAGTAATTAGCAAAAAAAAAATTTAAAAAGAAAAAAAAAACATACCTGGAGGTCACTCCTCGATTGTTGCATTGCCAAAATGAGGAAGAATTCATGTTATAAAGTCCTCAAAGAAATGGATATCTGTTACAAATGGATATCCATTTTGTGGAAGAAAATTATATTCCCATGTGGTTTCAATTAATTAGATTAAAAATAGATATCTATTAATAACAGATATTCATTACTAACGGATATCCATTATTAATGGATATCCATTTATTATATCATAAATTTATTGTATATATATAATATAATATATTTTATTATATAAATTATAGAATATATATTATATATAAATTATATATTATGAATACATTGTCTGCATTTGAAAATGAGAGAACAAAATAGATATCCACTAAAAATAGATATTCGTTAATATCGAATATCCATTATGCAACACCATATTGATTTTTCACGGGCCATCAATATCCAAAGGAGTTAGTAACAAATATCCGTCTATAATGGATATCCATTTTTTAAATTATAAATTTAATACATATAAATATACTATATATTATGTAGTATATTTTATATATAAAATATATTACAATATATATTATATATAATATATACTATAATATATATTATTTATATTCTAGATATATTGTATATATATTAAATATATTATATAATATATTCAATACATCATATCCCTTTGAAGCCTTCATCTCCCTTTCAGATATATTGTTTAGGGTTTAGGGAGAGAGGAGTAGGGGAGAGGGAGAGAGTGGGAGAGAGTAGGAGAGAGTGGGAGAGGGTGG
>VDFB02071321.1:0-14519 GCA_007258455.2 Sequoia sempervirens | reverse complement strand
GTCAACATAGGTACTGAACACAAGCCTCGGCTTGTGAATTTGGGCAAATGTTGTACTTCTGAAGAAACTGAGAGGTTTATTGCCTTGTTCAAGCAATACAAGGATGTTTTTGCCTGGTCATATGAAGATTTAAAGGTCTTCACACCCATTGAATTGTCTCACACAATTCCACTGAAGTCTGAAGTGAAGCCTTTCAGGCAGAAACAAAGACATTATAATCCGCGAATTCAAGATACTATCTACGCGGAAATTCAGAAGATGGTGGACTCCAGAATAATTTTTCCTATTCATCATTCCACCTGCGTGTCAAATATCGTTCCTGTGCGCAAAAAGAATGGAGAAATCAGAATTTGCGTTGATTTCAGGAACTTGAATCAATCGTCCTTAAAGGACAACTATCCCTTACCAATCATGGAGCATACATTGCAGACAGTTACCGGATCAGAAATGCTATCACTTCTTGATGGTTTTTCTGGCTATAATCAGATTGCAGTGGCTGAGGAGGATCAGATCAAGACAGCTTTCACCACGCCGTGGGGAACGTTTGCTTATGAGAGGATGCCCTTCGGTCTTATCAATGCCGGTGCTACTTTTCAGAGAGCCATGGATTTAACGTTTGGGGATCTTAGGAATAAGATCATAGTCGTCTATCTTGATGACTTAACCGTTTTTTCAGATAAACGGAGTGATCACATGTAATGTCCTTTCAAGCTCGACATTTCCAGTGACTTAGCCTTTCTTTGGGAACCCGAAGGCTAGTCGGAAGTTAAAATTAGGGTTTCCTAATTTTGAGGAGGTCATTGCTCGAGATGGTGGATTAAATGGCGGATTCCTTCTGGGTTTTCTGAGGGCTTCGCAGTGGTATGATCATCTCGGCATTCAGAGCACTTTTTGGAATTTACTATTTTTAGTAAATTCTATTTTTGGCAGCTTTCCAGATGAGCTCAGGTTGGTTGACTTCCGGCTTCAGAATGATCAGTTGACTTCTTCAGTATTGGCTTCAGGGCACTGTCGGAGAAATAAGTTAAGTCATTTAAATTAAAAAGTCACGTTTTAATTATTATAATTTAACGTTGACCCTTGGCTTAGAATTAATGACTTAATGTTGTTTTTAAAAGTGGGCCCTTGAGGGTGGCGCCCTCATTAAGAGATGATTTGATTATTCCCTAAGTCAAAGCAAGGGTATGAGGGGCGCATATTTCAAGAATGATATTTAATTAAAATGTCAAACTAAAGCCTTGAAGGAAAAGTACGCCCATCCTTGAGGGGATTGGGTTTTGACCTAAAAGCTCATTTTAGGGTTTTGTGAAGTCAACGGAAGAATTATAAAAGGGAGTCTTGGTGCATCATTTCTTCATCTTGGAAAATATACCGTTATGTTGCCGGATTGACTCTGGACTGCTTCGAGGAATGAAGGCCTCCTAGTTTGGGCATCTCTTCTCGTTTGTAAGACAACGACTAGTGATGATTATTAGTCTAGTTTGTGAGTACTTTGAAGTTCGTGCATTGTAATCAGCATTCATCTCTTAGGATCAGATTTGGCATATTAGAGATTTCTGTTTTCAGTATTTTAGCTTTAGCAGATTTGTGTTTTCATTCATAAATCAAAAAAGACAAAACATATCATTGTGGGTATTGGATAATTCTCTTCCTTTGGTCTAGGCGCCCTTGTGTGTCAAATTGTAGAATTTTCATTGGAGAATCTGATTTTATAAAGCAAATCGCCCTTCTCAGCTGTAGCCGTACTTTTCTGTATCTTGGGATTTGTGCATTAAAAATCTGTTGCATTTTAAGCCAGCTTTTGGGTCTTGATTTGAGCGCACCCTCTCTATTAGTCATTTGCAATTGATATCGAGCTTTTTGAATGAGAAACGAGGAAGTTCCGAGCATTTTATTGGATCCTATGATGCTGGTTATATTTTGAAAGTGCAGGTCTGTAACAGCAGTTTGGAGAAAATCTGCAACTCCTCTATTGATCGAGGTGATAAGTCCTTTAAGAGCATGGAGAAGACTTCAGTGAAGATTACCCAAGTCTGGCGAACGAGGTTGGATCTATTCATTGTTATTTTCAATTAATCTTTACATTCAGCAACGCAATTCATGAATATTGTATAATTCCTTCCTTATGATGATTTGTATTGAAGCAAGATTTCGTTTTAAGATTGTAAGTTGGCAGTAGTACTGACAGCCGTTTAAGTTCTTGCTTATCAGTTGTAATAGTCTTCTTCTTTCAGCAGTTGTTATTGTTTTATTTGACCTCCGCCCTATGGTTGCTACTATCCCATTCTGGGTTAGAAAGCACATTCTGGGTGTTGAGAGTTTTCAGCTTTCAGTCATTTCCTTTCCAGCATTAAATTCTGTAAGCACTCCGTCATATGGTCGCCCCTCACTCCGCATTGGATTGGGTAGCACATACTTGACGTTGAGTTCCTTTCTGTAATTAGATTAGTAGACCCTCTGACCAATGCTCGCCATCATCGGCGCCATTCTGGTTAGAGTTGCTTTCTTGCACATTTTGGTTATTTCCTCTAACCTGTTAACGGGTGCAATGTTTGTAACTGAAATCCGTGAATTTGAAAAAAGAAAAAAATTGAAACAAGATATTTCATCACACCTTGTGAGAAGTGTTCGAGAGATGTAGGTATCATAAAATATCTTTGAATCCGAAGAAGACAATCTTTGCGGTAACGGAGGGCAAATTACTTGGTCATATGTTTCCAAAGAAGGTACCAGAATAGATCCGAATCGGGTGGATTCAATCAGAAACCTGTCTCTTCCTACAAGCAAAACGCAGGTGCACTCTTTTTTCGGTAAAGTTAACTTTATCCGAAGATTCGTACCTGATTTCTCAGAGCTGACAAAGGAGATTTCAGCAATGATGAAGAAGACGTCTACTTTTGTGTGGACGAACGAAGGCAAACAGGCCTTTATTAAAATAAAAGAAGCTATTGCAAATGCACCAGTGTTAGTTCGGCCTAACTTTCAGAAAGATTTCATTCTTTATTGTTATGCGTCAGAACATTCATTGTCTGCCATTTTGACACAGCAACTCAGCGAGGAGGGAGAATCTCCTATTGCTTTTATGAGTGCTAATTTCAAGGATGCTGAGATGCGTTATTCTCAGATGAGAAGAACGCTTAGCTGTGTCAGAGCTGTCAAGAATTTCAGATTTTATCTTTTGAATTCACATACTATGGTGTATGTCACTGATCCAGCAGTCAAAAGTGTGCTTACTCAACAGGAGATGGGTACGAAAAGAGGGAAATTGGATCGCAAGAGTTCAAGAATATGATCTGGAGATTAAGCCGACCAAGCTTGTTCGCGGGCAAGGTCTTTGCAGATTATTGGCGGAAGATGGAGATCGCAAGTTCAAGAGCAATGGTGGAATTGTTTCAGATCAAGAAGTTGAAGAGACCTTCCTTTGGTCTTATTAGTTAATTCTGCAGAAGAATGGTACACACCTTTATGGTATTATTCAACGTATGGAGAATGTCCACGTCACATGGACAAACAGCAGAAAAGAACATTAAAATTGAAAGCACAGAATTTCGTGCTTGTTAATAACGTTCTGTACAAGCGTGGCCTTGACGGAACTTTTCCTATTATGTGTCGGAAAGGATCAGCAGCGAAGGTTGTTAGAAGCTTTTCATAATCAGGCATGCGGAGGACACTTTTCATCGAAGGGTCACTGCATTTAAGATTCTACGAGCACAGTTTTATTGGCCAACTATGTTTAAGTGGCCGCAAGAACTTTTTTGCTCTTATTACAAGTTACCTTTTGTTTTAATTTTAATTGTAGGAACTTTTTGTTCACTTTACAAGTTCCTTTTAAAAAAGTCACTTGCAAATGACTTGAAAAAGTTCCGATTTCACTTAAAGTCACTTGCAATGACTTTAAAAAGTTCCGATTTCACTTAAAGTCACTTGCAATGAGCTCTAAAAGTTCCTATTTCTCTTTATTTTTAAAAGTTTACTTGCAATAAGCTCTAAAAGTTCCTATTTCTTTTTATTCTTAAAAATTTACTTGCATTGAGCTCCAAAAGTTCCTATTTTAACTTAAATCACTTGCAAAGTGTATCTAAAAACCCGATTTGCAAGTAAAGGGCATTTTTAAAGTTATTTGTTATTTTGTTCACTTGTAATGAGACTTAAAAAACCCGAAATGCTTGCAATGAAGTTTTACAAGTTATTTTTCACTTGCAATGAGCATCAAAAAACCCAAAATTAGTTTTGCAAGTGTTTTGTGAATTTTGTAGTTTGCTCTTGCTCATATGTACCCCGATTGAAGAGATTTTTGGCATGAAGAACACTTGGCAAGGTCTGCAACTTTATTAAATCCCCCATTTTTGCTCTACCATTGCCACGTTTTTGCAGATTTGAGTTTGCTCAAGGCGCCTAGGGTTTTATTTATTTATTTATTTTTCTTTATTTTGGCTTGTAAACTGTTGTTGCAGGTATGTTCTTTGTTTCTTTTTATTTTTATGTTTTTGTTGCTTTAAATCTTTTGTTCCTGGGTTGCCTTTCTATAAAGCTGAGTTTGCATATTTTATAAAACACTTACAGCTGAAAATGCATTTTCCTTTCATACGCCCTTCATTCCATCTCATATGCTATTTTATAAAACACATTTATGCTGAAAAACATGTTTACTTTCATACACCTCCATTTGGAACACGCCATTCGCCTCTCATTCCATCTTTTACGCCTTCAATAAAAATGTGTTTTCATTCATTCAAAAACGCCTCCATTCCCAAACGCGTTTTCCTCATTCCATAAAAATGTCTTTCAAAAACGTCTTTCTCAGCATTTTTCATTTCATACCATTTGCCTTTCATTTCATTTCACTTTCATTCCATTCATTTCATTTGCCATAAATTTCCCTTTCATTTCATCTCATTTACATACCCATTTCTCCATCATCTCATTTCCATTTTCTGCAAAAAAAAGAAAGAAAAATGATGCCCTTGGCTGCAAATCGGGATTTTATGATCCAACTGCAAGTAGGAGATTTTGACTAAAATTACAAGTTGAAATAAGTAACTTGCAATGACCTCTCATTTTTCCTACCTTGCACTTTTTAACTTGCAATATGTTCCAAAAATCCCGATTACACATTGCACTTGTAGTTAGCCTTCCAAAACCCGAAATTCACTCATTTCTCCATCATCTCATTTCCATTTTCTGCAAAAAGAAAGAAAAATGATGCCCTTGGCTGCAAATCGGGATTTTATGATCCAACTGCAAGTAGGAGATTTTGACTAAAATTACAAGTTGAAATAAGTAACTTGCAATGACCTCTCATTTTTCCTACCTTGCACTTTTTAACTTGCAATATGTTCCAAAAATCCCGATTACACTATTGCACTTGTAGTCAGCCTTCCAAAACCCGAAATTCACTTGTGAGCCCATTTTTGCATCAATTTATCCCTTCCCTTGTCAGTCTTGTTTACACACATGATCTATCAAACCAACAAATCAAGGCATGGGCATTGTTTTATAACAATTTCATCTTGAATAAGGTGTTATGGGTTCTTCATCAGTGAACAAAAGAAGAAGAGATACAACAGTAATTCATGGAGCAGCCCGAAGGTCAATAATCCTCATGAAACCATCTAGGGACAAAGTAAATCAAGCATGGAAAAAGAACGCAACGAAGAGAAGAACTTCCTTCCTAAAGAAATGGTACTACTCCAAGCCTGTGATAAGGTTGAAGTTCGCCAAGGACACAAAGATCATTAAGAATGCAAATTCCCGTTCCAAGTTCGAGATGTCTTCACCAATCCTGAATACTTCAAGTTCTAAAATCCTGAAGCAACATGAAGATCATCGCAGATGAAGGATGATGTAGTTAGAGTCATGTCTTGGACACTTAGAATAATTTCAATTATGCATTTGTAATTTTGTTTTGACAAATTACATGTAAAGTCAGAAATTGTAATGGCAAGTGGCCATGCTACTCGCATTATTGAAGATTGTAATTACATGTAATCAAATTACAAGTCAAGATAAATTAGGACTTGTAATTTGGAATAAGTCAATTGCAAGTAGTTGGTGGTTGAGAGAATTTCTCAAGTTAGTTGGGATCCTCCCACCTTTTTCTCATGACCTCTCTCCTATAAATACTTGAGGGGGTCCTTTGTAATTTATATCTTTTTGGCAAGCAAGAAAACTCTGCAGAATTTTGTACTCATAAAGACTTTGAGCTTTATAGTTATAAGTTTATCTTTTTCAAATAATATCAAAGAGTTGCAGATTTCAGACTTTGTGTTGAAATCCTACTTTGCATCCATTGTGTTCTTATGTCATTTTGGAGCATTACTTTGTGATTATTTGGAGATTGTGGAAGATTGCTAGGGAGAGCTTCAATAAAATATTTTCAGACTTTGTGCTGTGAATGTTGAAGATTGAATTCATAATTTAGAAGTTAAGAAGAATTGCAAGTCTTTGTGCTCGTAACGATTCCCATTCATAGTAGTTAATAGATACATCATATTTGCAGACTTTGTGTTGTCTTATGCTGTATATTATCATTAGAATTATCGTTTAAAAGGGTAGATAGGATTGCAGATTTTCAAGACTTTGTGCTTGAAATTGCTTTCTCGTCCCGAAGGAAGTGACGGAAGTCTTTGAGCTTTCAAGAAACTTCATTTCCTTTCTACTGATTTTATTGCAAGCTGCTGTAAAAGTTTTTATTTAAAAGTTAATACTACTTTTCTGCGAAGAGAAAAGGATTTAATCTTTCCTGAAATAAGAGGAAAGATTATCATTCCACCCATACTTGTTTTTAGTTAGTTAGATAGGGGGAGCCTTCCCTGAAATAGGAGAGTTTTAACTCACACATTGTGGCTGAAACCACCATTTTGCTAAACCTCACAAGTTTGCAAAATATTCAACCAACACACACACCACATTAGAGTGATTGAACTGAGTCAGTTTGTGGGTTATAGGTAAGTCATCCATAGTTGTATGTTTGCATTAGGAATCTTGTTTACTTCTGCATGCATTTGCAAGTGATGTTTATCTATTTGAGCTTTTGAGATCTTTCTTGTGCTTTTACGATCATATGGTTTAGTGGGATGTAGGTGGAAGTATGTCTACATGTATGCACATGCGTGTCAATGGGATCTAACGACACGTATATACATATGTGTAGATATACCACACGTACACACTTATCAATATGATGGTAACGTGAATGGTTGTAAGTGAATCAGATGTGAACATATATATACGTATAGTATATACACATATCCATATGTCTATGTATATCGATACAAGCGTAAGTTGGCAAATGGACATGCTCATACGAATGCCTCGATATGATATACCTATATATACGTGTACATAGAGGCGTATACATTTATACATATATATATATATATATATATATATATATATATGCATACATCCTGAATAATGTGCTTATTATATTTATTTTGACTATATATATATATATATACAATAATAATATATATTAGACATATTGATTATGTAAATAGAATTCGACTATTCCTTATTCAATAAGTCGATTTATTGAGACTACTTTTGACGTTAAAAGACCAAGGCAATAAGGGTCAATGATAGTCATCAAGTTGGAAGTCGATATGGAAATATACACGGCTGTGTATATGAGTTGTGTATCACCAGCCAAGACACGTATAAGGAAAATGTATCAATACATTTTAATCTATAAACTTTGACTTAGTCGACAGATTGGAAGAGAGATACATGGACATAGTCCAACGTATTAATTGGCTTAAGTCGACTCAACCTTTATTCTAGTCAATTATTGCTATGTGTTGCAGAATTAAGATTGACTATTTCACTTTATCTGAAACCACGCCAACTTAGTTCTAGTAAAAAGGTTTTGGCACCACCTCTTATTGCATTTCCTGTAGATGTCATTGCTGGAGAAATATTTGAATTCTCCATGTGCTGATTGAAATGGTCTTTGAATTGTTGTCAAAGAGGAAGTCGATATGTTGAAGGGTTTTGCTAAGTTTGAGCTTTATCCATTGCCACCTTTATGCTGATTTACTTTGTATGAAACTTGTTTCATTCTTCATGCCTAAACTGTAGGATTTTAGAATGCCTGGCTGCTCTATAAATAGTCGTACCATTTCACTTGAAACGCATTCTCTCTTTTGTGATCATTATTTTCATTCTTCCATTCATTTGTGAAAGCCGCATTTTACCAAGAGTAATACGTCTTTTACTATTTATTATTTCTAAGATATTACCAGCCATATTCATCTGTTTTATGAGAGAGGAAAGAGTGATCTTTAGTGAAAAAGATGTTAATGTTCATGCAGCATCGTCGCATCTTCCAGCGATTTCATTCATTGAAGAAATTAGATAATGGTTATCTGATTTATAAGATCTCTAAAGGCACGAATCAGAAGGCACTTCAATTTAGAAGATAAACATTCAATAATGATCATTATTATTTGTTAATGTTAAGAGGCATAATTAAGCTAAATAGCCGACTTCATTAAATGGCGCGATTTTTCTTAAAGAGATATCTTTTGGTAAGAGGCCGACTTTGCATCTTGGAAGGTCACGTCTATTGGAGAAAATTCCTATCGATGGCTATATATAAAGAGATCTGTTGGTCACTTGATAATCAATTCATTCATATCAATTTAAAAAGCAAGTTCAAATATCTATCTTTGGTGAATTCTTCTATATGCTGTGCGGGTTCTTCTAAAGGGAAGTGCAAATGCATTAGGGACAGAATTGCTTACTGTCAAGTATAGTTTGTTATCAGTCTCTATATATTGCACAAGTGCTGCAAGTTCAGGCTTGATATTGGCCTCATTGTAAAGAGAATTGTTGCCCCTTTATTATTTATAAGAGAGATCCTTGTTGCTGGGTTTTTTCTCCCTCAAGAGGAGGGTTTTCCCAGGGTATCTGCTGTATTATAGTGTTTGATTTTGAATTAATTTTCTGTGCACTTATCTGATCACTAAATTTAATAAAAAGAGGTATCTTATTTGTTTGAGAGAAGTGAGTTATCAACAAGTGAGAGAGAGAGTTGTTTTGGGAAGTTGAATTCAAGTTGAATCACTATTGGAGAAGGCGGCACTGTTGTCATTAATTGGGATAAGCGATAACAGGCATCGGGATCTCTTCTTTTGTTATTTACTTAGAATTAAAGTGTTTTTTGTTTTACCTTAAATGTCTTTTCTATTTGTGCAATAGAAGCATTTATGAATGTTTTGAAAAAGGGAATTGAAGCTTTCTAGCTGTTTTTAATATTGTGTTTGTAAGATCTCCATAATAGGAGAATGGTGCTTATATTAGTTATTATATACTAGGCTTGATTGAAAGCAAGAGTCACTTGAGGTACACCCAGCTAAGTTCTTAATTTAACTAGAAAAGCTTGTGTTACTCCTAGGATAGTTAATCCAGTATGGGAGGGAGCTTGTGTACTTGTTATATGGATTCATCTCAAGTAGATTAGATTGTTGTAGGTTAGTCTAGGATGACAGATTATCCATTGGAGGACAATACCTATGCATAGTGTAAGATAGCCTTAACTCAAATCGGCCCTGAGTAGTGCATGTGATAGATGACTCTCAGTCATTTATTGAATATACAACTTTGGCCAAAGTAGTGCAATGTCCGAGACTCCACTAAAGATTGTGTGACTATTGAGACTACACTGTCAGTTCACCGTGATCCATTATTACATGCTAGTTCAGAATTGTCGGATTGCAAAGTTCTAGTTATGTAGGACACAACACTATGCTCAATTGGTTGCCATTATCGGTTACTCTACCAATCTCTTCGTCAAAGGGAAGGACCATCTATCGAATGATAGATGTGCGGGGGACCGCATTAAGAATTCGTGGTTGGCGGAAAAGCACCTGAGTGATGCTTCTCCTCCACAACAGGTGATAGAAGAACAAAGATTTGAAAGGGAAGATCCTGGACCGTCTCACAACTATTTGTTCTAAAGCTCTATAAGCTATGTATGTATTTGTATGCTTTCTTGCAATGATGTATATTTGTAATGAAAAGGAATTCATGTTGTAATATTTTTTGCATCTTGATTGAAAGTTATCAATAAAAGAAAAGAAAAATTTTATTGCATTGGTTTTATTACTTGTTCATTTACTCGTTTGGTGTAAAATAAGAAATTTTTACTTTCTAGAAAGGTTAGTACGTTACATCCTCTGCCTTGGCATGTATCATCTACACCCCAGGGTTCATTGCATGAAAAGCAACATGTTCTTCTAAGTTTATTTATGTTATCATCTTTCTATCTTGCAATAGGATTTTTCCAAAAAATAGCTTATGCAGCATCCATTTTTTACGGTTTCCAGAAAAATCATCTTTTCCAAAAAACGATCGATCTAGGTCTCTTTGGCACACAAGCGCCTACAAAACCCACGTCTCAGAACCTCACAGCTTCTACCTCTGAGGGGTTCTTGCATGTTCTTGAAAAAGTTAATTTTTCGAAAAACGAACGATCTGGGTTTGTTCAGAACAACATTCCTTACAAAACCCATATCTCAAATTTTTATCCAAAAATTTGTCTTTTTTGCCTCTCGGCGAAGCTATTTTTAGTTTTTTCGCATAACTTGTCCGAACATATCCGTGTTCATAGTCAAACTTCACGGTTTCATCATGCAATACTCTTCCATTAAAAAAATCAAGAAAAGCGTCAAAAGCATAAAGCTGCAAAAGAAACAGACATCATCACTCCAGTTACAGAGCCGCCAAAGTTACCAATCAGTGAACTGCCAGTTGAAGCGTGCAAATATTTCCAGGAATAGAACTCAAGTGATGACAGCACTTAACTTGAGGCCTTTTCCAAGTTAACTGGTTGTCCTCTTTTCATGCATGTCTATCTTTGGAGACATCTATTGTACAGTTGGAGTTTTCTTTAGTTTTAGATCAGTTAACAGATGTTAGTCATTCTAGTTAACTGTCAATTATCTTTGTTTAGACATAGGAATAAATCTTGCAGATTGGCAAGACTGATTGTTAACTCAAGGATATTTTAGGGTTCCCTACTCCTATGTTTGTCTATTAATAAGAGCAGCCTTGCTCATTATTTTTCTTAACCATTATTGTGATAGAAAATTGTTGAGCCTTAGTGCCTGCAAGCTTGATATTCAATATCTATTCACTTTGTTCAGTGTAATTTGGTTGATCATTTATTGTATGTTTGTCTTCTTGATACAATTTCCTGTCCCAAACGTGTAATTGTTGTTGGAAAGCTTTGAGGAAATAAATCTTATGCCTACCTTGCTTTGATCCAAAATCTCAAAATCTTTTTGTTTCACTTTCATAATCTTTATTTCAGCATTCATCTAAAAGTACAATGAGTCTTTAGATGCGTTCTGGAGATAAGTTTGTTTAAAGCTTTGTGTTTTGCTTTCATGAACCTTATTCCATCTTATATCTGAAAGTACAATGAGTCTTCAGATGTGTTTAAGAAACAAGTTTATCTAAGCTTTGTGTTTACCAAATCATTCCATGTTTACTTCTAAATTCTCTTGCTCTGAATTTACTTGAGAAGTTAGAAGCGTCAATAGTTTAGGCCTAGTTGTAGTTGAAGTTATGAAATGTAATGTCCCCATTTTGCGAGCATCAGAGTTCGTAAGGATTAGCCTATCATTTGACCCTCGTAGGCTGACAAATGTGATGAGAGGGTCTTCCTTGGTAGTTATCCAGAGTTTCAGGACGTTACTCCTTCAGTTGATTCAGGTTTGGGCCCTAGCAGACGTTTCCAGAGTGATTTACAAATACTTACTATTTATAGTAAGTCAAGCAGACAGGAGTTGTTTTTTTAGCAGGGCACCTGGTTCAGTTGGTCAGCTCAGTTTCGACCTAGTTTGATGATCTGATGAACATACAGTGTTTACTTGGGCATTTAATATTTATTAAATGTTTATTAATTTGACTTTATAATATAAAGTCACTTTAATGAAATATTAAAATTATTAAATGGCGAGTTATAAAGTATTTAATACTTTATAAAAGAGGGGTTAAAATAATAATTAAATGAGCATTTAATTATTAATCAAAAGGGGACGCCATTTATTAAATATTTGTCCTAAGTCAAAAAGGGCGAAATTAATCATTTATTTAAATGATTATTAAAAGATTGCTTTGGGTCGAATTCTTGAAAGGAGATATATATACTGCCAAGACAAATCGAACTCATTATGAGATGATTATTGGATTGAGCATTTGTTTTGATGAGAATTTCTCTGAGAAGGAGAAGCCTAGGGTTTCTGTCTCTCAAGCCATTAAAGAACGATAAACTCTTTAGTGTTGCAGCCATTTGAGGTGGTGAAATATCCATTGAATTTGGCATTCAAGAGAGCTTCATCCAGAAGTTCTATTTGTGCTTAAAGGTGAAGATTTTATTTAGGGTTTGAAGATTATTGAAGGTCTTTCAAGTGCAGACCCGAAGATTCATCATTGGCAGCCATTAACAATCAGTTTCCAAGCTTTGTGTTGGCTGCTACAGTGACGCATGAACAGTACCCGCGCTACAGTGACGCGTGAACAGTATAAACGCTACAATGATTCGCTACAGTAAGCGTTGCTACAGTGCACATGAACAGTGCCGTGCTACAGTACCGCGTGAACAGTAAACGCTACAGTGTTTGAGCAGATTTGTGAAAGATATTAAAGGGTTTTATTGCTGCTCTTTACCACTTCGTATCTTGCTACTACTTTATTGAAATCTGGGCTTATTTGAGAAGAAATTGCAAGTATATTGAAGGGCTTTCAAGCAGATTTAAAGGATTTCTATAACAGGTCTGAAGATACTCATTGATAGCGATAGTTGTTGCTATATTGGTGATTTCTGGGCAAAATATATTGCTTTGGAAGGCTGTTTCATCTCCTTGGTGCTAGACGTGTTTTCCTTGCAGCAAAATGTTGGCATTTGGGTTGCTTCTACAACATGGCTGGGCATCTAATCTAATGAGGGTGTGCTGCTGTAAGTTATATCAGACTTTCCAATACTGCTGCTAATGCACTTTTAGACCAGCTTCTTGCTAGTTTGCACACCGGGTATGATATTGATTGTATTTCAAGTAAAATATTATGAATTGGAATGAATATATTGTAATTGCAAACCTTGGTAAAACTGATTTGAGAATGAAATTATAAAGATTTGCTACAGCTGCTCTTGAATTATAATAATCAGCATTATTCTTTGTTGCCCATGCATTTCTATTTACTTGGAAAAGTCTTTGGAAAATATCTAACACATCAAGCATAGTTAATAAACCCAAAGTTTATTTAAATATAAGGCAGAAACTTGGTTTGGTTAGAGTCCACCAGGTGTGGGTTCCTACATGAAACCAGAGAAAATCTCAGCTGCAACGCAAAGAGTTTTATAACCTTGTTGTCTCAGCTGAGATAAAAAGATAGGAAATTAGTTTAGTATTCTTTTTCCACATAATCAGCAAAAGAGGGAGCTTCCCCTCCAAATTTGAAGAGCAGTCTAACTGTGCATAGCTGTCCGTTTCCAATCCGCACTCCAGAGGTGCGAATTGAAACGCCAACACTAACTAATCCTTAAAACCTCGGCTCTTCTTGCATACTTGTTTTTGTCAGAACCTTAGCTGAAAAAGATTGGGAGGGACCAATCAAAGATAGATTATTTGCTGACAATCTTCCTTCTATTATTTTCTCTTTATTTCAACAAAACAATGAAAGAATTCATTTCCTTATTCATATTCTATAATCTTATAAAAATCTGGCAAGTACTTGTCAAGTTTCTAAGTACTCACGAAATTTAAGCCAGACGAGCATTTGCATGTTTAACTCATGAGTCTCTAGCAACAGGTTTCAGCCAAAAACTCACTAAGTTTTTTGACGAGTACATGCCAAAACTAGGTGAGTCCGTGGTGATAATTCACAACATGGCCTCTGCACATGAAAACGAGGGTAAAATGCATGTAGAACTAGAGTTAAATGTGCCTAAAACATAGTTTTCAATTTATTAAACCTTACATTCAGCCCTAAAGACCACAAAGCTTTGATGTGTTGTTTCCATGAAGCAAGATCCAATCTGAAATTGAGATGTTACAGTGATCATAAATCCTTGAAACTCAAGGGTAACTTGATGTAATGAAATCGCTAACACCACGAAGCATTGACATAGTTAAAGTCATTTGATCAAATGAGACATTAAATACAATAAAATTCTTGAATACCACTAAAAATTGATATGATAATGTGTTCAAACTCCATAAGGATTTGGTATAGAGAAGTCCTCAAACTCCTAGAGGCATTAGGCATTTCTCTAACTTAGCGACATGTCAAAATCAAGGAAGAAACATGGGATAGACACTATAAAAACTTTGTTTTTTTCAGTTTATAAGCATTTTTTTTCCTTTTAAATATATAAAAAATAGTGTGTGCCATGAAGGTTTGTGTCGTTTTGAAGGTCTTCATTTGGGCTTAGGGATGGGGGCTCTGCCCCTCACCTCACCTTGTATCATGATAGGGAACATGACAAGAAACGTGCCAAGGGCACTACCCCC